>PVIJ01020974.1:0-19504 GCA_004024925.1 Scalopus aquaticus | reverse complement strand
GGGACAATCAGTGGGGGGGGAGGGGGGGAGGAAGGAGCCGGAGGGAGGGAAGGGAAAGGGCACAAAATGGAATAGAAAAGAACACAAGGGACCATGGAGATGGATCACGGGTGAATTGGTGGTGGGCTACCCTAGGGGAATACAAAATGTAAAAGACATAAATAACAATAAAAATATATATATAAATAAAAAAAAAAAATAAAAAAAAAAAAAAATAAAAGCTACTGATATACAATTATAATACACATGACACAATTAATCCTTGGCGACATTGAAAGTGTCCCTCAACCTCTGCAAAACATCCAAATAAGGCTGAGGGGTAAGTCTTAGTTCTGACTGCATACAGCACTACAAATTAGTGCTCAACCTATGTAGATGCTTACATGGAAGACAGTGAAGTAACTAATAAGAATGGAAAGGGAACTAATACATGAAATGAGGATATCTGGGCAAACATGAATGAGAAAAAGAACATTGAACATTTCCTTCACAAAAATCCTTTAACCTTTAACCTTCACAAAAATCCTTAAGGCAACAAAATGTTGAAGTGATGATTTTTCATAAAGTGCACTTCTATGCCCCCTGACTCTAAGACAATAATGGTAGAAAATATTCTTTCCAGAAATATGTAGGTCTGATCTTGTAGGTGATTTACTAAGAATCTAGATTAAATGATGACCTACATTTAATCAAGAGGAAATGTCAGGATCTCCCTGCCATATAAATGAAGAGTTACAATGACTCAGGACAACGGAACTATTCAAAGAGATTGTTATGGCAAGTTTCTCTGAATGTCCTTAATTGTAGCCTGCAATAAGGTCTAAAAGATAATCTCTTCAACCATGGCATTAATAATTTCATTGCTGATGAAGGAGGCAGTAGCATACTTGAGGAGATTTATGGCAGTTGCAGAGTGGGTGATTCTTCATTGGAATTTATTTTTTATTTTTTCTCAAATTTATTGCTGTATCAATCATTTACATAACTACATACTTTTGGGAGTAAAACTCCACACCTCCATATGGGCACATAACTCAGTCACCCTTCACCAAATTCCATTGTCAATATATTCTCATTTTCCCTCCCCTAACCCTTCCTTCTCCCTACTGTTCCCTCTGGTAACCAGGATATTTTCCCCAGACTCTATGGATTATACTTGTGTTTTAGCAATCTTTTTTTTTTTTTTTTGGTTATTTATATTCTGTATGTGAGTGAAACCATTCAGTAATTGTCTTTCCATTTCTGTCTTATTTCACTTAGCATAATCACATCAAGATCCATCTACTTGGTCCCTAAAGGAAATATTTCATCTTTTTTTAAATATTTCAGTATTATTCTAAGTATGCATTCTACAATACCCTTATCCTTTCATCTGTTGATGGACAGTTATGTTGATTAACATAGCAAGTATAATTAATAATGATGCTACTAACATAAGAGTGCAAAAGTCTTTTTGTGTTAGTGTTTTTGCATTTGTGGATTAAACTTAGTAGTGGTATTGCTGGATCATATGGTATTTCCTTTTCTAGATTTTGAGTAGTCTCCATACTGTTTTCCACAGCAACAACACTAAATAACATTCCAAGCAACAGTAGATGAGTGTTTTTTTTTTCTCATTCTCACCAACATTTATTGTTTCCAGTTTTTTTTGAGATGTACCATTCTCACAGGGGTGAAATCACATCTCACTGTGGTTTTGATTTGCATTTGCATCCTTATACATTTTTAACAAATGCTATTGGAATACTTGAACAGCCTCATGCAAAAAGTGAAACTAGATTATTACTTAACTTCACACACACACACAAGTTTTCTCAAAATCAGTTAAAGACTAGAAAGAACACTAGACACTGTCAAATACCTAAAAGAAAACATACAAGATACATTCCTGGACATGACCTACAGAAATGTATTTGGGAATACAACTCCTGTGGAATGAGGAAAAAAAAAAAGCAAAAAAAAAAAACAGGACTACATCAAACTACAAGACTTTTACAGTGTGAAAGAAGTCACAATAACAACAGAAAACACAATCTACAGATGGGAATTTTATCCCTAAACTTAGTTGGAATAATTAAATCCCAGAGTAGCAAAGACCAGATAGTGTCATTGCTTATCCATAATAGAGGAGTGTCATTACAACTATTGTTCATGGGAATAGATAGTTCTCAGATAATTGTGATTCTCTGTATTTTTGTGAATGGCTAATTAAGCCCAGTGTTCCTAGAAATGAAATGATGGGTGACTTACTATATGGTATAAATAAAGGTAAAACTTACAGATCTTCTGACAGAAATCTAACTGAAATAACTGCTTAAGAGAGACACACATTATTTTTATACCTCAGTTCATCCATCAATTAATATACCAAGTGACAGTAAATTGATTAATATTTCAGGTACAATTTAGAAAGGATTCTTAGTATGCCCTCAGGTACATATTATGTCTCTCTCCAAGCCTTCCCAAGAGGGATATGTCTTGCTATACTAGAAGAGGGAAGTAAAAAGATTTCCTAGAAGTTAGTAGATACCCCATATGAACCTATTCCAGTTTCTGGAGACCTTAAATGAACATATGGTCCATCAGGAGTAATTTGAGGAGGTTAGGTGATTGATCATTTTTTGAATCTAGCTTATTTAATTGTAGGAATGATGGAACTATTAGTATTTCCCATAATTACTAAGTTGCAAAATATATAGATAAGACAGAAATAATTAATAAGTGATAGAATCCTTTCATTGCAATCTTAACACTTGTAATGTCTCAATTATAATAGGAATCGGCCAATTAGAAGTTCTTAGAAACTTGTGATTCAGTCTCCAATTTTCTCCAACCCATTCTCTGACCAAAGAGTAGAAATTATATGGTCTTAATTATCAGTTGTTGAGTTTAGGCAAAGGGGAAGTTCTGTGGTAAATTGAGGACAGGGTGGAGAATTATTCGAGTTAATGAATCTCAGGTAATTGTCCTGGAACTATGATGGGCTTTCTCCTTCTGTGCATCTCTCAAGGCTGTCATTTCAAGTTTTCCCCTACCATGTTCCATTTCTTAAGATCCTCTTTTTACCCTCTATTCTGATATTATCCCACAGTTTTTCTATGGACACAGCTTTCTCCCACCTCTTTGTCACTGGTTGTGCTTATAAATAAAGTTATTTTCAATTAAATAAGTTATATTATACATTGTTTCTTCTTGACACTGATATAGAACACTGTATTAAAAGGAATAGACCACAAATATTGTAAAATATCAATTATTACTTGATAAGGATTTAAGAGGAGAACTTCAAAACCCAAGCCAAAATGAATCTAATTGAGAAAAAAATATGTAAGAGTATAGTAATTTGGAACATCTCCATTAGAAGCTAATGAATCAAATTGACAAAAAAATGGTAAAAATATAAAATCTGAGTACTTCATAATTAACAAGTTGGTTCCATAAAAAAATCTGCACTTCATAAGTAAAAAGCATATATTAATTATGATGATACTACTAAAATGCATAAGTTTTGTCATTCAATATTTTAAAAAGAAATAGTTTTCAATGGAAAACAGCAGTAGAAATTTAGCTAAGTATATCATGTATATTTAGAAATAGAAAAATAAACTAAAAAGAAATTAATCTACATTAGTAGGAAGACAAGTTGAACAGATACTAGACTAACAATACATAAAAGTGAAAAATATAAAATAGAAACAGATAATAAAAATTTGTAACAATTAAGGTTATGCATTTAATTGTATGAGACTAATACAATATAATCTACATACAGAAAATAATTTTAGGGTTTTCTGCTTACTTCAAATATTACAAAGTAAAAAAAAATAAAAAAATATAGGGAATATCTAAAAAGTGTAAAAATCATGTTTTCATTAGTAGAATTATGTAAAATCATATATCCTACACTTAGAAATCATACCTTCTTGGTTGTTCATGAAACGTTTACAAAATATAAAGACTTTATAATCAACATTAAGGACTCTGAAAACAATCAAATAAGCTAGTAATAAAAAGAAAAAAGTCTGCATTTCAACAACAGATATTTAATAAATTACAAATATTTAATAGATTACAAAAGAAATGATGGTGGAAATTTTCATAATATTATGCAGTGAACAAAACATTAAAATAATAAATGGAAACTTCCAGGGAAATTTAGCTAAGGTGTTATTTCAAAATAAATTTGTAGTGCTAAATACATACATTAAGTTTAAAGATGATGGGATATAGGTACAGGTGGTTTGATAGGGGTGAAAAAAACCCAATTTCTTCCATGAAGGGAAAATAAAGAATAGATAGCCAAAAGACACCTGTAAAGAAAAGTAATTCAACTAAAAAAAAAATTGAGCAACCCAAATAACAACAACAACAACAAAAAATAGAGATGATGGGCATTTTTAACTGAAGGTCCAAAGTCTGATAAAGAACACATTGAGAAAAGCAAGAGAATAGACCCTATGAATATGGAGGTTACAAAAAATACAGATTAAATGGTTCTGAATTCAAATAATAAACCATAAAACAAAGTGAAAAGATGCTTAACAGAGTCATAAATTTTCTTTGAACTAATAATAATATAGACAATATTTGGACAATCTAGGCAAAATAAATAAAAAAAACTGACCAATATAACAAATTTAAAAAGAATCAAATTAGAAATATGAGTGTATACTATTTATCACAGACATTAGAGATATTTATAATAATAAAGATGTTAATATATATCTTTAAATGTGTAAATTGTTCATCAGATCCATTAGAAATAAGAATAAATGTAAAATAAACAAAAATAAAAACACAATATTGGAAAATATCATTTTAACCAAGTGCTTGCCAATTGCCATTAAGCAATATCAAAATAGAAAAGTACAAATTATATGCTAAAGCCTGTTGATTTACATTAATATGATCTACTAATATATCATCTCCACCCAAAAAGACACTATTGTAGGGAAAATTGAAAGTCAAACATAAATCACAAAATTTATTTGTCAGTACCTAAACAAAAGGGACAAACATTATTTTAAACATATGAAGAAGTATTACCAGTCAGCAGAGAGAAAAAAAAAAAAAAGTGGGGGAATTCAGTTGACAAATATGGCCAAGACACAAGTAGGTACTTCAAAGAGAGAAATCCAAGTAACTTATAAGTGTCTGAGGGATAATCAACATACTCATGAAATTAAAAATGCACCTGTCCCACAGGTAAAAACTGGAAGGATAGAAACTATTTAGTTTGTGTGTAGCAATGGGATATTCAGAAGATTCTCACTGTAGGTGAAAAATTTATCATCCTTCTGTAGCACAATCTGCACTACAATGTTAATTAACTATACTTCCAACCTGTCAAGCATCTCTTGATACTGTATCATATATTAATTCTCACATAAGTCTTAAGACAAGAATATGAACATTGTCTAGCAGCTACTGCACTGCATAAATTGAGGCAATTGTGGAAAATCCCCAGTGAATGCAACTTACTATTAAAAATCATCTCAGTGTCCAAATTCTGTTACATTCTCCTTGAGTTTGATAGAGATGTCTTCCTTCATTTGTGCTAAATTTATTCCTGTTTATAGTTGCATATATATCTATGTATCAGGTAGGATTTTAGAAAAATTTTCCAATTCAATTCATCAACCACACACTTAAAAATGTTAAGAAATAACTGATTTGAACAGTTTTCTTCAATGACCATTCAATTATATAGTGAAGAAGCATTGATTAAGTACTCACACAAAACAAGGGCACCATGCATCATGCTGAATGAAATCATATATCTATTTTTTCCTTGTCCTTACTTTCACTTGTGTCTTTTTGTGTAAAATTTCTACTTCACTCAAGTATTTATTAAAATAAATAAATAATTTTGTGTCTATAGCATTTAGGAATCATTTTTTTAAACATTTACTTCTCATATCCTTAATCTACTACTATTCTTTTCACATCTTCATTCTAAATATATAATACTATTATGCATATTAAGCTTTGATTACAAACATTAAAAATTTAAAGGATTCATATCTGAAAGTGGCAATGTTGCAGAATGTAATTTGTAAGTTATTTAATATAGCAACTCTCATAAGCAACCACATGTATACTTCTAATTTAAGTTCTACAGTCTTGATAATTGTAGGTAAAACAGAAATTAGATTTCATTTTGGAGCCAATATTTCCAATCCTACGTGTGTGTGTGTGTGTGTGTGTGTGTGTGTGTGTGTGTGTACAGTTTTGGTTTGCTTGGAATTGATAAGATATTTATTCACTTATTTGTGCTTTAGTAACCCTTTATATTCTATACAACTATACTTTATGTATTTGAAGTGATATAAAGGTATTGGCAGTGAGTTCCTAATTTTTTTTTTGTTATAAAAGTATCATTGTTTTTCTCTAACTTAGTGCTTGCTATTTACGTGGAAGTGATCTAAACTTTATCTTCTAAAATCAACTGTGTTCTATCTCAATGACTAGTCACTGACTGGAGTTTAAGAAATGTTTAGAATGGAATCAATCACCTTTGACCTGTTATTATCCATAGAAGCTTTAAGTCACAATAATCTATACATATTTCTGGTGTGTGGCCTCTGTAAAAATATCTTATTTTCATAATCTCATGCTCAATTTGGTGCAGATTTCTAAAAGAGGAAATTGGTCCCACTCCAGTTGATATGAATTCTCTTCAATGCATGGAAAAATTCCACAAGGACTCATTCTTGGCCTTTCCATTATGCCAATTCCATGCCCTTTTAGAAATCTGGTTTCTAAATTTGCTTTATGATAATACAGCTATGCCAATGGTGTTCTCATTTAGTACTTTGATGATAAAGGTCACTCATTCTCTCCAAGGAGCCCTTAAGGACTGAATATTCCTTCGAAGTCCAGAAATATTTTAGCCACTAAAAGTAAAATAACCCCTTTAATAAAACATTCTCAGCTTAAGGATATTCAAAAACTTAAAAAAAATCCAACTTCCTGCTTAATTGACCACATGAATTCTCTACTTGAACTCAATTGCCTGCTTTATGGGTATTTGTGTCATTAGAGCTTTTACAGCGGATAGATTTGGAAGAAAAAAAAATATGTATGCAACTAAAATGTATCAAGATTGTTTTAATTTGCATTTGTGGGTCAGTTCATAACCTCATTACAAAATGGCAACAACAAAAAAATTCTGAAAGGCTTGGGGATTTTAACAAATTTAAATTCATCTACCACATAGGCACTTAAGCAACAGATGAATTAACAAATAGGAAATGACTTAAAACGCACAGGTACACTGTAATTTGTTAGTTATCTATATCAAATAATTGGGGCACTAAGAGATGATTTAGTCATTCATTATCTTTAATGAGAAAAAAATTCATCTTAATTTAAAGTGGCTAATTTAAAAAAGAAATGTATTCATCTACAAATGTCTTAGTCAATTTCTCTCAGCATTTCTTTCAATAAACTGCATTTTAAAATATTCAAGACCCTAGAGCAGATTTAATTATTATTGCTGATATATATATATGTGACTCAAAGACGGCAGACAAAATAGTGAATGACAGAAATCTATACCTCTAGCATTTCCAGAGATTTGATAGTAATCAAATGTAAAAATTTAAAAATGAAAGTAAAAAAAAAAATAAAAATAAAAGAATTACCTGAATGCAGAACTTAAAATGAGCAAAAGAGAAAAATTGTGATTTTAAATATCACAATATGAAACATTTCAGTTGAGCAAAAATTTAGTAATCACTATATGGTAATGTGATCATCATCAACTAATCAACTGGGGGCTGATACATAGTATAAATTATTTTAACAAACATAAAATATATAAACACTGACAAACAAACTATTAAAAAGTATACACTAATACAAAGTACAAACTAATACAAAGTACAAACACCAGATAATTAAAGTCAGATAATAGAGCCTCCCTGGTGGCACAATGGGTTACGCGCAGCGCTGTGGAGCTATCCGAGGCTGCAGCGCAAATTTAATTTCTGGCTTGGGAGATTCCCACATGGCACAGCGGACTTCTTCTGCCTTGTCTGCTGCTCCCCTCAGCAGTGTACTTCAGTCAATCTGCCTGTTCTGCTCCCCACTCTGTCTCTGGTGAATCCTCTTACAACCCCACACCTCTGGCCTGTACCTCAGCTTGTATGCAAAAATAAATAAATCTTAAAAATAAATTACAGATAATATCTGATGGTATTGAATAGATGATACTGACAAGAACCTTAAAAGCAATACAAGACACTTTCTTATAAGACTAACTGACAGAAACAGGATTTTTTTTAGACAGGATAACTTGGAAGATATAAGAGATTTTAGATTGGTGACAAAAAGATAGATTGGAGAAAGATCTGTTTTGAATTATTTTAAGTGTTAGTATTACTGATTTTATTTAAGTTAAGGTCTGCAGCAAACACAGGCAAATTTAAGATCATTAAAGTAGAAGTTGTAGGGGTGTATTATTTCATTTGGTATTTAAAATAGATTTTTCTTTTTGGAGTCACAAGCAAATTCTTGTGAGATTGAATTCTCAAGGCCTGCATCTTATCATGGATGCTATTGAGAACATGCTTTTGTTAAAGAGTAGGATGATTCTATATGATCACCATGACTTTTGCTAACTCTAGAAGTATCTATTTCTGTAATCACTTTGTTAGTGCTTAATCACTTTGTGGTATATGTTCATTATTAATACATATTAAACAGTTACTTTATTTTACACTTTATATTTAAGTTTCTTGATCTTTTTTAAAAAGACAAATTATTTTCATTAAAAAAGGCATAATAGTTCTGTGCATTCTATTTCTTAATATTTCTGAATAAAATTACATGGGAAAATTAAATAAATAAAAATATGTACAAAATAATTACTTTTAGAGAGGTGACCTAAGAAAATTAATATATGATTTATTGCTAAATATATATGAGCAATGACACTGGTTGAAGAAAATGTTTAAATGCTTCTGCCTGGTCATAGGTGTCACAGAAGGTTTTCCTGAGGAAAGGATATATAAACTGAAATCTGAAGAATAAGAAATGAGAAGGAAAGTTTGAAGGAGAAAATTGTTTAGGAGGGGTCAGGGCTTTTTAAGCAAGTACAATGGGTATGCAAAAGTCTGCATTTAGAAGAGAGAATGACAACATGCGGAACTGGAAGACTTCCGGTTTGGGACCACAGAAACTGAAGAGAAACATACCAGAAGGCAGAAGTAGAATACTTGGAGCATACCATGGGCCAATAAAGCTTTGATGGTTTCTCTAATCAAAATGAGGGAGCATTATAGCAGAACAATTTTTGTGTTTCCTTATTTAAGATTATTCTTTTTTTTCAAAATCCTTTATTAATTAGACAGAGGAAAAGCATCGTTAGTCTAGTTAGATAATGATCTAAATAGATAAAGGCCATTGCAATTGTGTCTTGGACAAAGGTGGATGAGATGAGAGAAACAAAAGGGATATTTATGTCATAGGCAAGAGATAGCAATTTGGTTTTTGTATTCCAAAACCCCAAAACTTAATTTTTTTCCCAAAATGTTCTCAACGTTATGTGGAACTTTCTAATACTGCATTTTCCAGGCAATATTAAATGAAACTGACAACTGCAGTAATCTATAGTTTCCATGGAAACAGCAGTTCTAAACTAGTTCTGGTTTTTGTTGCCTGCAAGAGAGGTTGATATGTATCAATTCTAGGTGTGTTTACCCAGTCTTTGGACCTTCCCAGCATGTTAGCGAAGGTATATTTCAACAACCATCTTTTCATTTCATTTACAAAAAGCACTCTTTGATGACTGTCCTTGTTACCTGTCTTGTAACCTTGCCTTTAGCCAGAAACACAGAATATTGATTATGATGAATTATTCAGAGTTTTACTATACCGTGTTTGTATATGTGGAGAATATCAAGCAGCATATAGTCACTGATTGTGATAGGTCTTCCCGTGGGCCACCTGAATTGTTTCACTGACTCGTTCAGCATATAACCAAAAAATGAAATACCTGAAAGTAGCAGGGCAAACCAGATATGGAGGTAGTAAGTTTTAGTGTTTATAGAGTCCCTCTGAAAAAGGGCTGAAAAAACTTTTGAGTGATTGGAGCGTGTCAGTTGCTAGAATTAATATTCTCTTTCTGGATTCAGTTGGTTTAGCTAGTCAATCCACCAGTCCCTATACATTGGCTTGATAAAATGTCATCAAGAATTATTTACCTAACTTGCCTATATTTCCAGTCTCACTGAAAATGTTTTATGTCAATATTGACTACACACTGCAATATTTGAATTCACAAAAATGGTGTCTCTAAGGTAAAACCTTCAAAATATACTTTCTCCTATATCATACCCCATTATTTACTAGCAGCTTCCATATAACTAAGGCTTTTCTGTATTGACACATACTTAGTATCTTGCCTGATTATCCACTCTGCTCTGGCCTGATCACTGAAGAAAACCATAATGACTATTTTTAACTGCCAACTTGATTGGGATCCGTAATGTCCAGAATTTGGCTAAACATTTTTTTCTGGGTATGTCTATGAGGATGTTTCTGGCTGAAAAGACAAATTGTATAAGCAGGATAAGTAAAACAGATTGGTCATCTCACTGTGAGTGGGCAGTACTAATCTGTTGAGTCTTGAACATAGTGAAAGGCAAAGGAAGAGAAAATTTCCCCCTTCTTCTGTCTGATGTTAGCAGGGACGGCAGACCTCTCCTGACCTCATACCAGGATTTACATAATGGGCTTCCTTGGTTCTCAGGACTTAAGCATTGACTAAATTACATCACTGGATTATCTGGGTTTCTAGTTTGTATACAGCAGATTTTGGGACTTCTTGGTTCATAGTCATGGTAGCCAATTTCTCGTATTAAATTTGTATATGTTGTTTTCATAATCAATATGTATAAAGTAGGATATATTATGTTTCTCTGGAAAAACCTAATACAATAGCTCATTTTCAGAATTCAAGAAACCAAAACATAACTAATTCTATAAGTCATGATCAGAACCTGTATACCCAAGGGATAGATCTTGAGCAGTACCCACCTAACGCTTATTTCTTGTAATCATTTTCTATTGATGCTATGAAACATTACTACAAAATGAGTTAAGTAAACACAACCTTGTAGTTATGTAGGTCAGAAGGGCAACATAGTGTTCACTGGACTACAATGAAGTTGTTGACAAGATTGTTTCTTTTTTTTTTTTTGAGATTCTATAAGAAGAATTGTTTTTAGATTCTAGAAGTTCCTGTATTCCTTAATTTGTGTCCCTTTCTTGCATCTTTAACATTAGCATGATACGTATTTATAATAATGTCCTCTGCATGACCTTGCTTCCATCATCACATTATATTTATCTGGTCATAGCCAAGAAAGTTTCCTTTTGTGATCAGATTGGGTTTACCATGATAATCTATGATACTAATATAATTTCAGGGTCCTTAACCTTTATCTCATCTGGAAAGTCCTTTTTGCTATGTCAATAGCATAATCCAGATTCCAGGGATTAGGGCATCAATACCTCAAGAGACCATAATTCTTCACCACATTTGTAAATCTCTTAAATTGCAATCTGGTGAAATATTAAGTCAAACTGTTAAATTGAGAATGAAAAACAGTTCTAATGTTGGAGCATTTTGCGAATTATAACAATCATTATATCTGTATTGATATTTTACAAGTCAATGATTTTCTAGCATCTTACCATGATAGCAAGTATAATTCTCACAACATGGTGTCATTTTTTGCCTCTTTTTCGCAGATGATCCAATAATAACGTGGAAAAGTGTCAAAATAACTTGCCAAGATCACACTAAGTTATCACATAAATAGTCATGTTGAATAAAATATTGGATTTTTCCAAAGAACATAAGGTAGGAGTTTAGAGTAAAACTACAAAGTGAACACTTTTCCAGAAGAAACAAAACCACAGCATGAGGATGATTTCTATGCTGCTTTCATTCCAAATGATCCAAATGTCTTCCATCTTTTGTCTGCTAAAATTTCTTACTCTCTTAATCGTACCACTCTTTTTTCCTTCTCAATGTAAGTGAAGTCCAAGTACAAAAATAGGTCTTAAGCAAGAATTGTTCACAAATAAACACCAAGAGAGGATTCTTAAAGGGTTCTGACTCAACCAGGATTTACACTGTAAAAATTAAAATTATCATTGCAATACTAATCTGGCAGTCCATCCTGATCAGTTCCTGAAGGTAGTTATATATTCAAAATTTTATTAGGAAAATAATAAATACTGAAATTATTATGGAGTTATATAGCTATATAGCAGCTTTTAAATCATTTATTTATTGATAACCCACTTACATTAGAGGTAAAATTTTGATCAATATAAAGTTATTTTAAAAATTTCATTCATCGGCCCTCCCTGGTGGTGCAATAGTTAAGCACAGCACTATGAAGCTATCCAGAGCCACATGAGCATAAGTTCGATCCCCGGCCAGGAAGTTTCCTACATGGCACAGCAGACCTCTCCTGACTCGCCCGCTGCTCCCCTCAGCAGTGTACTTCAGTCAATCTGCCTGTTCTGCTCCCCACTCTATCTCTGGTAAACCCTCTCATCACCCCACACCTCTGGCCTATACCCTAGCTTGTATGCATAAATAAATAAATCTTTAACAAACATTTCATTCATCATAGATATTAAGGCAACTCTTGTTAAATGCATTTGAAGAAAAAGTACAACATAATCCTATTAAATTAGATAATATAATATTGAATAAATCTAGGTTTTAATTATTTTCATTTACATAGTAAATCTTTGAAGAAAGTCTCATTTAATAATATACCATACCATGTATTTTTCTATGCATTAATTTAAAGTAAACTGCATTGTTAATTAATATATATAGTTCCATGTCTTTCACTATGAAATTTCTACACTTAGGGATGATATTAAGAATTGCATAAATTTTCGTGGGCAAGACTATTTTCTGATGTCAAAGTTTATGTTTGCACAGAGTTTAGATGTTGGTGTCTCAGTTCGGCCAGTTTTCGTTTCATTACTTCAATCTAAAAGAGCTACTCACTGTCATTTCTGAACAGATGTGTGAACAAAGATTATGGGGCTAATGCACATGCAAATGTATATGGTCATTGTAACACAATCAGTAATGGTGACAAGGCTTTTTTGTACATATTGTCCAAATTTTCATTTTCAAAGTATTCTAAATATTACAGAAAGTTAAAAATCTTATTTTGGCCCTATATTTGGTACTTTCATCAGTTACTTCTATTACAAATATATTTTATTGCACAAATAAAATGATGTTGCAATTATAATTCTTAAATTTAAAATAATAATTTAATGTATAATATAGTAATAATATTCTATAATAAAATTGAGTAAATAAGGTAATATGAATATTAACAGAATGTAATAGCTATGTGTATTTTCTACGTATATTTGAATCAAATACATGTGTATATGTATATATCTATACATATATGTATTTTAAACAATGCCATTCCAAGAAAGAAAAATTTAGATTGTACTATAAGATCATTCTAATTTTATAAATAACTTGGAGTACTAAATTCAAATATTAGATAATATAATATTGAGTAACTTTAGGCTTCAGTTATTTATTTTCACTAAGAAAATAAATCTTTAAAGAAGTCTTGTTCAAGAATATGCTATACTATATATTGTATGTATTATAGTTAAAGTATACAGTGTATTGTTAATTAATAGTTATATATCAGTTTCTATAAAAAGAAAAATATCATATTTTTACTGGCCACTTCAAAAATTAAGGAGAACAGGTTAACAATATCTTCAACTTCCACATGGTTAAGGACATTAAAAAATACAAAAAGAAGAAAGTGTGTTAGAAAAGTGAAATGTTCCAAGCATTTTTCTTTTCCTGATCAGACTTCAAAACAACAAACTTTTCAAAAATCCTTTAGAAGTACAGACTTTCCCAGTGTTGAATATGGGCTCTTTACCTTAATATATTCCTATTAGACATAAAAATAATACCAAATAACTTGGTGATAACATTCACATCTGCAACACATTATGAATAAAGATTGGCAAAAGAATCTTCATTCTTCAAAAATTCATTTGAATGGGCCTCCCTGGTGGTGCAGTGGTTAAGCGCTGAGCTGTGGAGCTGTCAGCAGTGGCGACACGAGTTCGACGCCTGGCCAGGGAGATTCCCACATGGCGCGGCCGACCTCTCCTGCCTCACCTGCTGCTCCCCTCAGCAGTGTATTTCTGTTGATCTGCCTGTTCTGCTCCCCACTCTGTCTCTGGTGAATCCTCTTGCCGCCCCACACCTCAGGCCTGTACCCCAGCTTGATGCATAAATAAATCTTAAAAAAAATCATTTAAGGTGAAATCCAATAATTATTACAAATATCTATAATATGATCACAGGAGATAATAAATAAGTGGAGACTTGAAACTTGACCATTAAGATTGAACTTAATTGTAGTAACACAATCTATAACAGCTTCCCTTTATCCTCAATCTCATTTATCATTACCAGTTACTCTTTTTTTATTTTTATTTTTTCTAAGATTTATTTATTTATGCATACAAGCTGTGGTGCAGGCCAGAGGAGTGGCAGTGAGAGGATTCACCAGAGACAGAGTGGGGAGCAGAACAGGCAGATCAACAGAAATACACTGCTGAGGGGAGCAGCAGGCGAGGCAGGAGAGGTCTGCCGCGCCATGTGGGAATCTCCCTGGCCGGGGATCCAACTCCCCTGCAGTGGCTGTGGATAGCTTCACAGTGCTGAGACTTAACTCACTGCACCACCAGAGAGGCCCTCTTTTACCACTTACTCTTGTCCAGTGTTTTGGTATTTAGCCATTTTTACAAATTATAAGTTGCTAAAGGCAAACTAGAACCTTATTTTTGTGCAGCTATCCAATTTGCTTTGAAACATTAAATTGGCTTTTTGGAGATTCCTTTGGAAGAGATTGTAGCTAAGATAATTGACAGACTGTAAGCTAGTATGGTCTATTTATCATTACATATTTTATATCGTGACCAGGAAATGCTCAGAAAGATGAGTACTTGGTAAAAAAATAAAAAGAAGGAAATGAAGGAGAGGAGGGAGTTAGAGAGGGAGGGAGAAATATTACTAGTTATCAGCAATTATTTTTTAGTTGTCATCCTTCTCAGAATGTATTTCTTTCAATGACTCATATAATACTGGTTAACATCCTCTTGTATCATCTAGCACTGTATTCCTTGTTTTTTAAAGATTTATTTATTTATGCATGTAAGAGCTGGGTTGTAGGCCAAAGCTTTGTGGGGGCAGGGTTAGAGGATTCACCAGAGACAGAGTGGGGAGCAGAACAGGTAGATTGACTGAAATACACTGCTGAGGGGAGCAACGGGCAAAACAGGAGAGGTCTACGGTGCCATGTGGGTCAGCTTACTGGTTAGGGATCAAACTCATGCTGCAGTGGCTGCAGACAGCTTCATTGTGAAGAGACTTAACCTCTTGCACCACTAGGAAGACCCTTAACACTATATTCTTCATGAAAGAACACTAAATACATTGCTAGCCCTCGTTCCTGACATGCATCTCAATAACAGCTATTGTCTGTTGTCAGCAATTTTATCGGGAGACGGAAAATCATTCCCAAACTCAGTGGAGCATAGTTGCAAAGTCCTTCTGAAAGGCAACTTGCAATACGTTCTGCAATTTAAACTTTCATATATTTTGGCCTAACCAGTATTGGATCAATCAAAGTATGGTGATAATTAAGCATTTGTAAGGACACATAAAAGAGGATGTTCACTGCAGTTCAACAAAGTAAAATAAAGGATTAGTTATATTATTAAAAGTGCAGCGGACTCCAGTGGAGAATTATTGGTTCTTTGGTGGTGGGTGTGGTATAGTGGAATGCATCTGAGGGATGCAAACCTGTATCCCTAAGTCATATATAATGTAAACCAATGCTGCCTAAATAAAAGCGATGAAATTAAAATTCATTATTTAATTTTAAAAACGGTTGCCATGCGGTACAAATAAAATATAAAAATAAAAGTTCAGAGGCTTCGCTGGTGGCACAAGGGGTTAAGTCTCAGCACTATTAAACTATCAGCAGCCACTGCAGCATGAGATCAATCCCCAGCCAGGGAGATTCCCACATGGCACAGCAGACCTCTCCTGCCTCGCCCGCTGCTCCCCTCAGCAGTGTACTTCAGCCTGTTCTTCTCCCCGTTCTGTCTCTGGTAAATCCGCTCACCACCCCACATCTCTGGCCTACACCCCAGTTCTCATGTGCACAAATAAATAAATTAAAAAAAAATAAATGTTCATTCAAAGGAAACATCTAAAGTTAAATTCCTTTGTATCTAAATATTGTAACTTGAAGAGATATCAAGGCACAAGACCATTTTATAGATCATCATATATTACCCCATTTCTGTATTCTCTCTCTCTTATTATCTCTCTCTGTGTGTGTCTCTCTGTCTCTCTCTCCCAAACACACAATAAAATCTTGAATGATTTTCATTGATTATAACAATTTTTATATTTTGGGTTATTTGCATTGATACTACTTTCACCTCTGTGCTAGTCCCCTATTTTGTTTGAATGCTTCATATTTTAGGAAAATAATACATTTTCTAAACCTAAAATATTTTCTCTTATTTCAATTTCTGGAATCTAATTATTTAAAAAATATATTATTGATATATGTATTTCCTAGTTATATTTTCCTTTTCACTTTTACCTGTTTTTATATTGACTTACAAATATCTTTTTTTATTAAATATGTGAATGCTTTATATCATTATTGTAAAAAAAGTAAACCAAGTATTCACTTGTTGTTTGACAATAAGACATGTTTTCCAAACTGAAAATTTATATAAACATGTTGACAGTTTTATCAATCTTTTTCTTCAAAGTGTTTGGTTTAAATACATACATAGAAAGTCTTCACTATTTTTTGTACTCTACTTGCATTTTTTCTAAAATGTACATTTTTAGAAATTTAATGATAAAATGTAAGCATAACATTTTTATTAATAAAGTAAATACATAAAGTATATATAATAAATTTTTAATTAATAGTTATATATTAATTTTTGCATTGCAAACTTATACCAACAATACTTTATTTCACATTTAAGCTTTTCTATTGCTTAAATTTCTACATCCTTTATATACTAACCTTGCATATATATTTGATTTTTTGACTATATTATACTACTTTGTTGTATTTCATTTTTGTCACAGAACAAAAAATCATAACATTTAGTACAACCAAAGGCCACAAATAGCAAAACACTCCAGAGAAAAAAGAACAAAAATGGAGCTATAATATTCCTGGATTTTACAACAAATTATATTACAAAGCTATAGTAATTAAAGTAGTAAGAATAAAAACAGATACACTGATTAATGGAACAAAATTGAGAGCCCAGAAATAAAACCACTTATGTATGGGTAACTAATTTAAGACAAAGAAATCAAGAGCTTGCTATGGAATAAAGAACATCTCTTCAATAAATGGTGATGGGAAAGCTGAACAATATATGCAACAAAATGAAACTAGACCACTATCTCACATCATCCACACACATTAATTAGAAATGGATAAAAGACTTGTATATAAGACCTGAGTCATAAAATACACAGAGAAACATATAGATAATATGTTCCTCAACATCAGTCTTGGAGATGTGTTTGGGAATTCAACTTCCATGGCAAGAAAACATAGGCAAAAATAAATAAACATGACTACAACAAATTACAAAGCTTCTACACAGCAAAAGAAACTTGAATAACACAAAAACACATATTGGTAAATGACACATGATATTTACACATCATATGTCTGGCAAAAGCTTCATAATCCAAAATAAACAGAATTCATGAAACATCATAATAGAAGTGAAGCCGGTGTACACTGTCAACGCTTGAACCACCACAGGTTCTTGTCCCACAAAGCCATAAAAAGGAATTTGCAGACATTTTAGATAAGTAAGCAGAGAAAAACAAACTTTATTTAAAAGAGTAAAGAAAAGTAAAAGAATAAAGAAAAGTTTATTTAGAGGAAGAAAGTAAGGACTCCCAGGTATGCTGTACTTGGGAGGGCTAAGGAAGCCGCTGTGGGCCTGTGTCTAGGGGTATTTAAACCTGGTTTTTCTTTGTTCTAAAATCTCATCATTCTATTTTATGATTGGCTCTTTCTCTTAGTGGCTATCTTCCTCTGGCAGATGTGCCCATTTTCCCATTTCCTATCTTAAAAGAGTTTTTCTTTTAAGGTCTGCCAACATTTACTGTCCCGATTAAATTTTAGCCTTGAAATTATCTGTCCCCATTAGCTTCCCTGGACCTCTGATCTCATCTCTGGAGTATGTCTGGTTGGCATTTATAATTTACTGCCCTTGTCTTTGGAGTATACTTTTGTTAGCACTAGAATTTACTGCCCTTATCTCTGTCTCTGAGGTCCCTACATGACTATCCCTGAAGCTGCCTAATTAACCCTAACTTGCCCTGGGACTCAGAACAAACAACCTCATGTTTTAAAAAGGGCAAAAATCTAAATATCCATTTTCCCCAAAAAAGCTATAAATATAAATAAGCACATGAAAAGTATAGATATCAATAAGCACATGAAAAGTAGTTCATCATTTCTTATTATTAGGCAAATGTAAGCAAAACAACAGTGAACTATAATCTGATGCTAGTGAGAATGGCTGTTACCAAACAGGCAAGAAATAATAAGTGTTGGGGAGGAAGTAGAAGGGAACCCTTGTACATACACTGTTGTTGATATATTTTCATGAAATGATTACTTTATTATTTTAATACTAGTCATTATGAATCTACCTTGTCTAGTATTTATTTAGTCACCCCAACCATCTTTTCCCTAGTGCTAGCATGGCATACTTCCCAGTATCTTTACTTAAGCCATTGTGTTTATTAATTAAAGTAACTTGTGGGCAACAGAGTTGATTCTTCCTTTTTTATTGAATGATACAACCTTTGTTTTTCAATTAGAGCATTTATATGTCACTTTAAATTTAATGTGATTATTGATTATCCATGGATATGATCTATTGTATATTTAATCTTGCAGTTTTCAATTTTTTACCTATGCTTTGTTTTTTTTTTTCTATTTCTATTCTTTCTTATATTCATTGATTTTTAAATTATATTTTATTTTAATATTAGAGCATTATCAATATGTAATATTTTTCATATTTTGTATTTGTGATAATTTAGAGTCCTAGTATATTTGTAGAATACAAAATTATGGTAACTCAGTCTCCCTTAAGTGACATTATATCACATTGCAAATATGGTATAAGAATGTTATAAAGGTAAAACTTCATTTCTCCTCCTCAATATATTTGATAATTTTGCCATATGTTTTACTTTTACATCTAACTATGAATCCCATACTATATAAACTATTATTTATTTGTCAATTACTTTTAAAAGTTACTTAAATGAAGATTATATATATTCATAGATACAAATATGCCAATGCCATTTCTATTTTCAGTGCTG
>PVIJ01020973.1:0-19653 GCA_004024925.1 Scalopus aquaticus | reverse complement strand
AGGATGTGGAGAAAAAGGAACTCTTCTACACTGCTGGTGGGAATGTGAACTGGTCCAACCACTATGAAAGCTGTATGGCGATTCCTCAAACTGCTAAACATGGAGCTTCCATACGACCCAGCAATCCCACTTTTGGGAATTTACCCAAAGGATACAAAAACACTAATCCGAAAGGATACATGCACCCGTATGTTCATTGGGGCACTGTTCACAATAGCAAAGGTATGGAGGCAACCCAGATGTCCAAAAATAGATGATTGGATCAAGAAGATGTGGTACATATACACAATGGAATACTATTCATCATGGAAAGAAGATAAACACATGCAATTTGCAACGACATGGATGGAATTAGAGGGGCTCATATTCAGTGAAATAAGCCAGAAAGAAAGAGAAAAATATCGAATGGTTTCACTTATAACAGGACTATAGGGAGGCCGGGTGGGAGAGAGACAATCAGTGTGGGGTGGGGAAGGAGGGAGGTGGAGGGAGGGAAGGAAAAGGGCACAAAATCGAATAGAAAAGAACACAAGGGACCATGGAGATGGATCACGAGTGAATTTGTGGTGGGTTACCCAAGGGGAATACAAAATGTAAAAGACATAAATAACAATAAAAATATATATTTAAATTAAAAAAATACCTAGAAATGAATGATAAAGAAGACACAACATTCCAGAATGTCTGGGACGCAGCAAAAGCAGTAATAAGAGGGAAATATATAGCAATACAGGCTCACATCAAGAAACAAGAAACAACTCAAAGAAACAATCTAATCTCCCATCTCAAAGAACTAGAAAATGAACAATAAAAAACCCAAAAGCCAACATAAGAAAGGAAATAATAAAAACCAAAGCAGAAATAAATGAAATGGAAATAAAAAAAACAATCCAGAAGATCAATGAAACCAAAAGCTGGTTCTTTGAAAAAATAAACAAAATAGACAAGCCTCTAGCCAGGCTTACAAAGAAAAGATGGGAGAGAATACAAATAAATAGAATCATAAATGAAAGAGGAGAAATTACAACAGACACAGCAGAAATCAAAAGAATAATCATAAATTACTATGAAGAGCTATAAGAAAACAAGTTCAACAACTTAGAGGAAACGGACAAATTCCTAAAACTATACAACCACCCGAAACTAGATAAAGAAGATATAGAACATCTAAACATGCCAATCACAAGAAGTGAAATTGAGACAGTAATCAAAACAATCCCCAAAAACAAAAGTCCAGGACCAGATGGTTTCATAAATGAATTCTACCAAACGTTCAAAAATGAACTAATCCCTATCTTGCACAAACTCTTTCAAAAAATTGAGAAGGAAGGAATACTATCAAACACGTTCTATGAGGCCAATATTACACTAATACCAAAACCAAACAAAGACAATACAAGAAAAAAAACTACAGACCAATCTCTCTAATGAACACCGATGCAAAAATATTCAACAAAATATTAGCCAACAGGATCCAACAATGCATCCAAAAGATAATACACCATGACCAAGTGGAATTTATTCCAGAGACACAAGGATGACTAAACATCCAAAAATCAATCTATGTAATCCAACATATCAACAAAAAGAAAAATAAAAACCGTATGATCGTATCAATAGACGTGGAGAAAGCATTTGACAAAGTGCAACATCCATTCATGATAAAGGCCCTTGAAATCCTTGGGATAGAAGGAATATACCTCAATATAATAAAAGCCATATACAACAAACCCACCGCCAATATTATCCTCAATGGTGAGAAGCTGAAAACCTTTCCCCTAAGATCAGAAACAAAGGAAGGATGTCCACTCTCGCCATTGCTCTTCCATATAATACTGGAAATCCTAGCCAGAACAATAAGGCAAGAGAAAGACATACAAGGAACCCAAATAGGGAAAGAATAAATTAAATTATCACTTTTTGCAGACGATATGATAATATACATAGAGAATCCGAAAATCTCCATAGAAAAACTACTCAAAATAATAGACCAGTTCAGTACAGTAGCAGGATACAAAATCAATGCACAAAAATCCGTAGCCTTCCTATATACAAACACTCAGTCAGAAGAAGAAATCAAGAGAATCGCCCCCTTCAAAATTGAAACAAAAAAAGAAAATACCTGGGAATAAACTTAACAAAAAAGGTAAAGGACTTATACAAAGAAAACTGTAAGACCCTATTAACACTTTGTGTGCCGGCCATTTTCTGTGCCACCTCATGAATGGTATAAGCATTCAATAAAATACACAACTCCTGAACTACTGGATATTAAAAAAAACTGTAATATCTCTCATAAAACACCTTACACTTTCACCAAAACAATGTGTAAAGCTTCTAGACTGAGTACGATCAAAGAAATAGCTCCTAATAGTTCCAAATAATCCACCGTGGCGTGAAAAACCGGAGACTAGATGAACACATATTAATACGTGAGCATACCACAAAGTGTTAAGAGAAATAGAAGAGGACACAAAAAAATGGAAAGATATCCCATGTTCATGGATTGGAAGAATTAACATTATCAAAATGGCCATACTACCAAAAGCAATTTACAGATTCAACACTATTCCGATAAAAACCTCAATGACAGTCTTCAAAGAAACAGAGCAAATATTGATGAATTTCATATGGAACCACAAAAAAACCTCGAATATCCAAAGCTCTCCTGACTAAAAAGAAAGAAAATGGAGGGATTACATGCCCAGATTTCAAACTATACTACAAAGCCATAATAATCAAAACGGTATGGTATTGGAACCAAAACAGAAGCACAGACCAATGGAATCGAATAGAAAATCCAAAAATACATCCACATACCTATGGACAACTAATCTCTGATGAAGGAGTGAAGAATATACAGTGGAACAAGGTTAGCTTGTTCAATAAATGGTGCTGGGAAAACTGGACTGCTGCATGCAAAAAAATGACGCTAGACTACTACCTCACACCATGCACAAAAACTAACTCAAAATGGATAAATGACATGAACGTAAGACCTAAAACCATAAAATTTATAGAAGAAAATATAGGCAAAACTCTATATGACATACTTCTCAGCAAAATCTTTAAAGACACATCCCAAAAAGCAAAGGAAGACAAGGAAAAGATAAACAGATGGGACTACATAAAACTAAAAAGCTTCTGTACAGCAAAAGACACAATAATCAAAACAAACAGACACCCTAATAATTGGGAGAAAATCTTTGCACACAATACAACTGATAAAGGACTGATAACTAAAATCTACAAGGAGCTCACAGAACTCAACAAAAACAAAGTCGACAATCCAGTCAAAAAATGGGCAGAAGAGCTAAAAAGACACTTCCCCAAAGAAGAAAAGCAAATGGCCAACAGCCATATGAAAAAATGTTCAACATCACTTATAATCAGGGAAATGCAAATCAAAACCACAATGAGATACCACCTCATGCCAGTGAGAATGGCGCACATTAAAAAAAACAGGCAACAACAAATGCTGGCAAGGATGTGGAGAAAAAGGAACTCTCCTACACTGCTGGTGGGAATGCAAACTGGTCCAACCACCATGGAAAGCCGTATGTCATTTCCTCAAATTAATAAACGTGGAGTTACCATATGACCCAGCAATACCACTTTTGGGAATCTACCCAAAGAACACAAAAACACTAATCCAAAAGGATACATGCACCCATATGTTTATTGCAGCACTATTTACAATAGCAAAGATATGGAAACAACCCAGACGCCCAAAAATAGATGACTGGATCAAGAAGATGTGGTACATATACACAATGGAAAACTATTCAGCATTCAAAAAAGATAAAACACATGCAATTTGCAGCAACATGGATGGAACTAGAAGGGATCATGCTCAGCAAAATAAACCAAAGGAAAAGGAAAAATATCGAATGGTCTCACTTGTAACAGGAATATAGGGGAACCAAATACAAGAGCGTCAATCAGCGAGAGTGTGGGAAGGACTGGGGCTCAGAACGGGGGAGAGGGGAGCACAGGGGACTGTCGCGATGGTTCACAGGTGAATTGGTGGTGGGAAACCTACAGGGAATATACAGTAATGTAAAAGACACAGATAAAAATAACAAAAAAAAGAAGTTTAAAAAAAAGAAAAAGAAAAAAAAGAAATCTCCACTTTAATATCATAGAGATATTTTTTCTTTATTTTTCTTCTCAAATTATTAAAGTTCTGCCTTGGACATATCTGGAATTGATTTGGTAATGGTGTGTGGCTGGGTCTACTTTCATTTTTGGAGCGGACTATTCCCCATTTGCAGATGTTTAGGAGACAGACTCCTGGTGGAGGAGCCCTTCAGTGTGGGAGGAGAGAGTAACTCATTAGAGGCGGTCCCGAGGCAAAGGCTGTTGTAGGAATTGTCCCAACACGCAGTAAGTAGGCTGACCCTCAGGTGAGGCTGCCAGGGTGGGGGGAAGGAGTATCCACGCAGGGTGAGGGGTGTACAGTGTCAGTAACCATAGTGATCCTGCGGGAGCTCCATAGACCCTCCTGGTTGTTGGTGAATCAATTCACTTTCCAAAGGTGGCCAGGAGTCAGACTGGGTGAAGTTTGAGGTCTGGGCAGAGACCCCAGCCCTCTCCTGCTGCCCCCAGCTTAGCCCTGCCTGAACTAGCTGGCGTCAACAGGTCCCAAATTCATCCAGGGTCTGAGGTTGTCCAGGCTGTATGGGGCACGAGGACGAGGGCTCTGGCCATGCTGCTTGACTTTACTAGAAGTAGGACCTAAAGGAGCCACCGTCCCCAGTATGGGCTTCACTGAAAATATGATTCTCGTGGCAGTCCACCCAAGCAGGTTCCTGTGGGGCCTGCAGGACACCAAGGCAGCTGGTGCTCCAAGGGTGAATGAAATTTATCATTTGCATGGAGCTGCCTAGTTGACAACAAAGCCCCTGACAATGTTCCTGCAGCCGATTTTTGTGACCCCAGCTCCCACAATTCCATTCCTCCAGCTCCACAGAACCACTCCCGTGGGCTGGGAACATTAATGCTTGAGATCTGGTGAAACGCCTTGTGGTCCAACCATGGAATGGAATACCACATAGACATTAAAAAGAAGGGGGTACGTCGGAGCCAGCTGAGAAAAAAGATGCCCAGATGTTTCTGTTGGCTGAGACAAAGGGCAGGACCTGTCTAACGAGGATGCTTTCATGCCATATTTGAATGGAGATTGCCAGACATGTGGTCACACGTGTGCACACGTGTGCACACACACATACACACACACACACACACACACACACACACTTGCTGGTGTTCATGGGTGATCTGTCCAGATCCCTGGGGGGCTGTTACGGGCAGGCTTCTGCTTCTCTTGTTGGGCTTTCTGGGCCCTGCCATTCTGTACCCACCCCAATTCAGCTCTGCAGTGAAGCCGGTCGCAGCACCACCGCTGCAGCAGCAGGCTCTCATGTTTCCCCATTTTACAGGTGAGGGAAGTGAGGCAGAGAGAGGTTAAGTGACTTGTTTGAAGATACACAGCAACCAAGGAGAGCTGCTAGGATCAAACGTGGGCCGTGGACTCCCTGAATCCGCACCTTTAGCTGCCAGGTGATACGTCTCTCAATGTATTACTATTGTTATTATTATTATTTCTAGGTATTTTAAAAATTCACAGTGGTGGGCCTCTCTGGTGGCGCAATGGGTTAAGCGCAGCACTATGAAGCTATCTGCAGCCACTGCAGCATGAGTTCAATTCCCAGCCAGGGAGATTCCCACAGGGCGCAGCAGACCTCTCCTGCCTCACCCGCTGCTCCCCTCAGCAGTGTACTTCAGTCGCTCTGCCTGTTCTGCTCCCCACTCTGTCTCTGGTGAATCCCCTCACCACCACAAAGCTCTGGCCTACACCCCAGTTTGTATCCATAAATAAATAAATATTTTTTAAAAATTCACAGTGGCATATTCTCTGTGATGGGTCCTATATTACTTCCTTTTATGAAGAAACAGAAGCAACAACTGTCCTCTGATGAATTGTTCCATTATCTGTAATTCTTATTGTCCATTGGTCGCCTCCTCCCCCGGCCCCCACCACAGCCTGATGGGAAGCACAGGTGAGAGAAGAATGTGGCTGGGAGCCAGCTGACCCCATTCTCATGCAGCTCTGCACTAGCTGGAGGCTGACCTTGGCCACCCCTCCTGGGCCTCAGCCCCCCTCTGTAGAGCTGGGCCAACCCCGGAGCCGTGCCCTCCACAGGGCCTCCTGCTCAAGGATTCTCTGGCTCTCTCTGGTCTATTTTTGCCTGACACCTCTCCCAGGGGCCTGTGGGCCTGAGCTAATTTCCCTGACTGGCTCGGATCCAGGCAGCTCAGGTGCAGAGAGCCCAGCTAATGAGGCCAAGGTAATGGACCAGTTTGAGGCTCTTGGAGGAAACCGTGACTCTGCGGCAGGACTTTGGCTGCCCCGTCAGTCACTGGGCTTGGGCACAGCCGGCCAGAGAATGCTGAGAACGGAGCTGAGGCCACAAGTCATTCACATCAGCTGCTGGGAGCGGGTCCCACGTGACCTTTGTGACTGCGGCACAGCGTGTCCCCCAGTTTGTCCACAGACTGGGACTGGGTGGGGTGCGTGGGGGGAGAACCAGACTGCTTGTCAAGTGCACCCGCCTGTCTCCAAGCAGGCCAAGCCAGGAAGATGAGAACCAACTCTACTTCTGTACAGCTAATGCAGCAGACTTCCCGTCTGCCGAGGCTGCCCCTGCACAGCTTCCTCCCTCCTTCTGTGGGACTCACGTCCACACCTCCTAATCAGGTGAGGGAGAGAAAGCTCCTCTACCTGCTGCCAAGACAGGTGTCTGTTTTGTTCAGTGCTGCATTGCTGGCACCCAGATCCGTTCCTGGGTTGCATACAGTAGGTGCTCAACAAATAGTGCTGAAGCAGATCAGTCCGCGTTGTCCTAGAAACCTGTGGGCTGCGTTCAAAAGGACCCAGAATCACCAATAAACGTATCGATGTGTGAACGTCGCAGGGTGTGATGACACACACCTGGGTGGTGTAAGCTATGACACACCTAAGTGGATGGCAGACCTGTTAGAACCTCCACAGATGGGTCTGTCATTGACTGAAATGTTGTTAAATGACATAGGACTGTGTCAATGATTATTGAGTTTTTACTATCACTCAGGCTTTGGGCAAAGCACATAGCTTGTATTGATTCATTTAATCTGGGTAACAACTACATAAAATCAGCCCTCCCTTTATTCCCTTTCCACAGCAAAGAACACCAGACAGAGGTTAAGAAACGCGCTCAAATTACATGGATAGTCAGTCCAACCCCAGAGCCCATGCTCCTAATCACAGCTAATCCTGTGCTCCAAGACTTGGTTGGCACACAAGTATCAGTCTATGGGGTGCTGGTGGCTAAAAGACGCATGAGGCCTTCAACAGTGAGAGGTTAAACAAACCAGTACATCCTCACCATGGAATATTATTCATCAGTCAAGAAGCAGCAAGTACTGGGCCTCCCTGGTAGCACAAGGGGTTATGTCTAAGCACTATGGAGCTACCCGCAGCCACTGCAGCACAAGTTCCATCCCCGGCCAGGGAGCTTCCCACATGGCACATCAGACCTCTCCTGCCTTGCCCACTGCTCTCCTCAGCAGTGGATTTCAGTCATTCTGCCTGTTCTGCTCCCCACTCTGTCCCTGGTGAATCCTTTCACCACCCCACACCTCTGGCTTACACCTCTGGCTTATACCCAGCTTTTATATGCATAAATAATCTTTAAAAAAAAAAAGAAGCAACAGCTACTGAGACATGCAGCAAACTGGGTTATGCTGAGTATAGAAAAGCAAGCCCCAAAGTTTCAAACTGTACAATTCACTTGATAACATTGTCAAAAGGACAAAATTGGAGAAATGAAGAACAGATTAGTAAAGGTAGGGGCTACGGAGGGGTGGAGGTGGGAGAAAAGTAGTCTTGGCCATCAAAGGGCAACTCCACAAGGGACCTTGTGCTGATGGCAATATTCTGCCTTCATCTCGACTGTATCAGTGTCAACACATTGTCGCATGGACGCTCGGGTCCATGACAACTACATCCAAGATGGGGATCCCAAGACTCTACAGCGAGCCTAGGTGTGCAGTGGGACGCACCGTCCAGATGTGGACGGTGATCACAGTTTGCGACGTTCTCACAGAGATGAAATGGTTCAATGACTGTTCCTTAGAGCACACCCCTGTCGGTAAGAGACATGACTGTAGCCTGGTTGTGACACTGAACAGGAGGCCCAAGAGGCTGACTTGGGGTGACAGAATACGCCTAACAGCACACAACTCCAGAGTAGGAAACCGACAGCCAAGCTGGCGTGTGTGCTTCCATGCAGCATTTACGTGCTTGATGTATTTGCCAACATTTAAAACATTTTGCGAGATGTTACTACTGAGGAACACTGGGTAAAGAGTACATGGGATCTCTCCATTATTTTGCACATCTGCAGAATAAAAAGGTTAATAAAAGATGGGGCCTCCCTGGTGGTGCAGCGGTTAAGCGCTGCGCTGTGGAGCTGTCGGCAGTGGCGACGCGAGTTCAACGCCCAGCCGGGGAGAATCCCACATGGCGCGGCAGACCTCTCCTGCCTCGCCCGCTGCTCCCCTCAGCAGGGTATTTCTGATCTGCCTGTTCTGCTACCCGCTCTGTCTCTGGTGAGCCCTCTCGCCGCCCCACGCCTCTGGACTGTACCCCAGCTTGTATGCATAAATAAATAAATCTTTAAAAAAAAAAGTTTAATAAAAGACAGATGGTGCAAGTTCCTGCCCTCAGGGGCTCAAGTCTGTGTCTAGGGAGTGAGACCATACCCCCCCGACCCAGGTCACGGGGTGGTGCCTGCGGAGGGGCCAGCCTGGCAGGGCAGGGAAGCCCCCAGTTCAGCACAGGAGTGTACATCCGAGGCTGGTAGGGTGAGGGGCCTTCGGGTTTTCCCCTCCCCAAAATCATCCCTAAGCCTGAAAGATCTCAGCCATTGCAAAAACACATGCAGGAGATTCCCCAAGTTGTACATAAAAATTTTAAGTGACGGACAAAATTATCCTCTTTAAATTTTTCCTCTACCTTTGGTGCCTGTTGCTGCTGATCTGATGGATCTCCCGTGAGAGGAGAAAATGAAGATTCCCTTGTCAAACATCACACCAGCAAGCCAGAGTCTTTGTTCAGCCTGTCAAGATCATCTTTCACGTTCAATTTAGTAAAAAGGCAGATGTTAATGCTTTTCCTGTTAAGAAATAATTTCTTTTTTAAATGCATGGATTTTTTTTTTTGATAGGCCTAGTCCTGGTTTATATATAGTAACAGCTTAGGGACTGAAAGAGTGAGAGTTTGGGGGGAGGGGGAGTCTGAAGACCCTGCATTTGAATCTCCAGTCTACCACTTACTGGTCTTGACCTTCCGTGTCCTTGAGTCTTAGTCCCTTGATCTCTGTGATGAGACTGAGCCAACGCAACGGGACAACGACACACGAGACTCATAAGTTTGGGGGGGATTGATGCAAAAACATTTGCCATAGGACCTAGTACATTGCCGGGCATATAGTGAGCACTCTGTAAAGATGTTTATATTTGTTAAAATTAATTCTGACTTACTTAAGCAATTAAAGATACGCACCTGACCGTGCTTTACCAATAGCCCACTTTCTAGTGGCTTCACTTCTATCAGCCAGGTTAGGCTAGGCTATGCTGCGTGAACAAAGAGCCCCCTCTCAGTGGTTCTCAACACAGCTCTCTCTTCCTCGGGCTACAGGTCCATGGTGGGTCAGGTGCAGCTCTGTTCCTGGGGTCTTTCCTCCTGGACCCAGGATGACAGAGCAGTGGGCTCTGGAACATCACTGGTGGTCGTGACAGAGGCAAAGGTTTTAGCATTGCAGGCTATAGCAGAAGTAGACATTAGTTCCATTCAAAATTCACTGATCAGAACAGGTTATCTTCCCACTCAGTACAAGGAGGAAGTGCCATCACCCATGTGACTGGAAGGGGAAGATGGAGATGCAGAAAAATGCAGCCAAAAGCCCTAGTGGCTAACACAATGCTTTTGAGAACTACTGTCAGCTCAGGCTGAGCTAGACAGTGGGGAGTCCGGGGACCCCCTCCCAACACCCCCCCCAACTATCACCAGCGTGTGTGTGACCCCAGGTCCAAGTGCAAGGCTGAAGCCAGAGGAGCACTGGCACCCCTTCTCATCTGGACCCGGCCCCAAATCCGCCCCCCATCACTGTTCTGCACAAGCCAGCGCGCCCTCAGCGCGGTGGTGGAGCTGCCTGTAACCCGTTTCCCCACTCACGTCAGCTGGCAAACGCAGAGTCACAAAGCGGTCCTCCCGCTCCACCCTCCAGTCCCGAACGACTCGAGGACTTAACTGATTTCTCCGGCAGTTTTGGGAGCCCCAGGGCAGTGTCTCCAGTGCGCGCCCCCGTCTGGACCCCAGTTTCTCCCCGGAGCCAGGCCCCTCCCCGCCCCGCGGCCGGCAGGGAGAGCCGGCCCCAAATCCGGCCCCAAATCCGGCGACTGCGCGGCTCCAACAGCCGCGATGCCCGCGCCGACGGCGCCACCTTGCGGTTCCGCGAAGCTGTGCAACGCCGCTGCCCTTGTAGACTTTCCCTGGCAGCCCTTGCCCCCTCGGTTCCCGCACGCTGAAGCTTGAGTGGGCACCCTGCAGGCCACCGCTTTCCTTCCCCACCCTGCTGGCCTTTCAGATTCTGGACCTCAGGTCCCCTTAGTCCCTCCTACCTCGGGCCTTTGCAGAGGCGGGTCCTCTGCCTGGAATGTCTTACTGTCACTTCCCTCACCATCCTCTTCAACCCTGGGTCACCTTCATGTGTGAGCGCAGATGCCACCTCCTCCGGGAGGCCTTCCTTGACTGTCCTCGAATAAAGTAAAGGCCCCCCAGGAAGGGCACTCCCCTTCGTGCTGGATTGGCAGGCAGTGACAGGAAAACCAGAAGAGAACTCCCCAAAACACTTTCAAACAGCAAACAGATCCTTCAGATTCTTTGTGAGCAGGACCCCTTGCCCTGCAAGCTGCCCACTCATCTTTCATGGGTTCTGGGGCAGAGAGCAGCCCTCTCACAAACGCTGGCCTCTGTGGGTGTCCACTTGCCCCACCAGCTGATGTAGGTAAAATTACCTCTTGACTCGGGTGCCTAGGAAAGGACCCTTCTGTGTTCTCCATTTGCCGGGGGTGATACATACTTCGCTGTGTCCAGGAAAGCAGTCAGTCCTCACCGCTGTGCCCCGGAGGCCAGGAAGGCAGAGGCCTTGAGGCTGGGCTGGCGGTTTCCCGAGAGGCCTGTGGGCTCCCAGAGCCGGTTTTCCACCCGGTGTTGTTGCTGCCATATCAAAGGAGTTTGAGGAAGCTAATGATGCTAAACTCATTCCGGCAGAGTAGGTAAACAAGGAGCCACTGTTACTAGGGAAGAGTAACACCCCACAACTGCTGCCCTTGGGGGTCACCTGGCATGCTCCAAGAGCTCCAAGAACCCATGCAGAGTCTACAAGACCCACAACCTTCCACCACACCCGTCAGGGGCACGGGATGCAGAAAGAGGACTCGGGTGAGGTTTGAATCCTGCCTCTGCTATCTTGGATGCGTTCCCTGAGCTTCCTCTTCCTCAGTTTCTCAATTTGTCAAATGGGGACAATCATCCTGTTTCAAAGGGTTGTTTTGAGGATGCGGGGAGAGGAAGGCCCTGCGCCTCCTCCCCCACCCCCCAAGCTCCAGGATCACTGACCAGCAAGGCCCAGCTGTTATCAACTCTGCAGACGCCAGCTGCCAATCCCAGGACCCGTATTACTCACTGATAACCCTGCCCTCCCTCTAGTATCAAGATACACCCAAAAGGGAAACTGAGATCAGAAGGAGTAAGTCAGGCATCACAAGCGACTTCAGCCCTACCCTTCAGCTGGCCAACCCAGAGGACAGGCCCCTTCCACACCCGTCCCTGGGCCCTGGCAGTCACCAGCTGTGTGCCCCTGTTTCCTAAATGTCCTGCCTATCCTCCCACCCCAAATCCTCCTCTGCACATGCAGCCTGGGGTAGAACAGGTGCTCAGAGAAGAGGGGGTGCAAGTCTTATTTTTGCTTTTTATACTCCATTTCTAGCAGAATGACGTCAGTGCAACATGGGCTTCCCCAGCTGTTTGAAGTTTTGAAACAAATCTGGGGCAAGTCTTCAAAAAAATCCAATAAACAGGAAGACTTGATCTCACTGTCCAGCAGGATACACAGGAACTCAGTCTCTTCTGCCCTCACCCCCAGTTCTGAGTTGCTCTCCTCCACCTTGTCCTGGGCTGGGTGAGCTTTTCCAAGAACCTCTCAGCTTCCTTTGACACTAAATTCTTGGGTGAAGCTGTGAGCGCAGATGAGGAAGCTGCAAAGACAGTTCCCCTGAATTAAAATCATGGGTTTATCAAAAAGGCTACACCCTGAATCTGATTTTGATTTTGATGAAAATAGTCTCAATTATAAGCCAAAGACTACCAAGATTCGCATCTGGAACGCTTCAATCTGGCCGTGATAACAAATTCTGGTCTCGGCTTTTCTTAGCCAATAAAAGGTAACAGAATTTGAGAGAAGGAAAGTATCAACAGTTTAATTTGTTGACAAATTCAGGAGGGAAGCAGACTCCTGTCTGAAATACCACTGTCCTCCTCTTTGGCCAAGGATAGGGCTATTTACCCAGAGTTCCAAGGGAGAAGGGGGAGAAGGCATGGGTCAGCCGGTCCATCCTTGCAACACAACTTCTGGAGGTTTTGGGTGACACCAGTTTGCTTTCGCCATCACCTGGTGGTCAGCAATTCAGATGTTATTGTCTTAGTGATGCTCTTTTCCTTTGGAATGTAAGAAAGCAAAGTTTGTGAAGCCTAGAGGGTAAAGGAAGTGGGAGAGCTTCTCTGGTGGGAATGAGAGACAAGTCCTTTGATGCTGTATCAGTTTCACGTCTTACATCCAAATCTTGAGTTAATTTTGTGTGTGATGTGAAGGAGTGGTCTAGCTTCATTCTTTTTCATGTGACTATCCCATTTTCCTAACACCATTTATTGAAGAAAGTTACCTGACTCCATTGTAAGATCTTGGCTCCTTTGTTGTAAATGTCCATATGTGTATGGTTTTATTTTTGGACTCTTCATAGCATTCCATTGATTTGTGTGCCTGTGTTTATTCCAATACTAAGCTGTTTTGATTACTATCACTTTGTAGTATACTTTGAAGTTAGGGAATGCGATGCCTCCTTTTTTTGTTCTTTTTTTTCAGGAGTGCTTTTTGCTGTTCATGGTCTTTTGCAGTTCCTAATAAATGTCACGATATTTTGTTCTATTCTTGAGGAGAATATCCATGAGAGTTTGATAGGGATTGCACTGGATTTGTATATTGCTCTCAGAAATATAGCCATTTTAACAATATTCATTCTTCCAATTCACAATCACCCCTCCATCTCTTTGTGTCTTTCTATTTCTTTCAACACTGTCTTCTAATTTTTGCGGTACAGTTCTTTCATTTCTTTGGTTCAATGTATTTCAAGGTAGCTAATTCTTTTTGATACAATTATCAATGGCATTGTTTTCCTGCTTTCTCTTGCTGTTAGTTCATTGTTTGTTTATGGAAATGCAGCATATTTTTGCATATTAATTGTGTAAACTACCTCTTTGTTTATTATTTCTAAAAGCTTTTACTGGAGTCTTAGGGGTTTTCTATGTATATTATCGTGTCATCTACACATATTGTACCTGTTCAGATGGTTGGGGCACTGGTGCTGGCAAGGGGTGATAGGAAGGAAGGAACCAGGGCAGCAGGGCACAGATGGTCACTTCCAAGGAGCACCAGTGGTTCAAGCCTCCTGTAATTCTGTAGGTGCCCATGCTGTGTGGTGGGGATCACTGTGATTTCCTCTAGGTCAAATCCTTGACCAAAATGTTGCATGCAGTCTTGTGCAAGCCTCACTTCTCAGCTGTGATTAAGGAGTAGATGTAGTGCTGAGTGAGGGCTATAATTGAGCCAGTGCTGCCAGTCAGGAATAGCTGTCTTTGGATTTTGAGGGTGGAGATTTGCCCTGGGGCACTTGCTTCTATTATTATTATTAAGAGCCGCGTTAATAAAACTCTGGTTGTCACTAACTCTGATTAATGACAGCATACAGTTGTCTTGGCTTAGGCCCTGGGTGGGGGTAAAGCAGGTATTTTGCATATCAGAGGCTGCAGTTGCAAATAGCAGTGTCTTCTATGAGGATATACTGCTGGTCAAATCTGGCTCTACCAGCTGTTTGGGTTCCAGCTATTCTAGCTTAGGAATCTCAGCTAAAGCCAGTAATCTCCACTCTGTTCCCTTACTCCAGGGTTGTCCAGGGGTGCACACTCTGTCTTGCACACCACCAACTCTGCACCCCCTTCTACGTCATGTCTAGTTTTTGAAATCCCCACATGTGGACATGTAGCCCTGAGTCAGCAACAGCAGAGGGGCTCTGTACATCAGTTACCCTACCTTTCATGGGGGTAGCACCCCAGGAGCCCTAAACATAGTTCAGTTACAGTTTGTCCTGCCTCTTTCAGCCATACAATTGCTTTTGATGTATCAGCGGTCCTGCATTTATCTTTCGGAGGTGGTTGCCTTTATTTAGTTATAATTTGGCTGTAAATATGTGGAGGAGACAAGCCCAACCACCCTCACTCTGCTGCCTACTTGCCAGACTTATAATAGCAATTTTGTACTCTCTGATAGTGAAATACAATCTCCTATATATCGGATTGGATTGTGGTTGGATTCTGGAGAGTTGTTCTCTGATTGTAGTGTCATGTTTCCTTGAGGATTCAAGTTGTCTGCTAATTTTTTCTACTTTAACCTTCTCTTTTTTTTTTTGCATCAATAAAAAATAAAATAAATTTCTCTTTAAATAGCGGGATAAGCAATTTGATTAGGTGCATTTATTTCACTTTGCCAGCAGGTGGTGCTGTGGTTTTATAAAGTTCCCTTGGCCTTTTCTGGTTTCTGCAGGTGCTGAGATAGGCAAGGTACTTCAGGCAGTGGTCCAGCCTCGGTCTCCAGTATGCTTGAGGGAGGGTGATCTGGTTCATGTTGGCAGCACTGGTATCCCTTCTCTCTGGGGTTCCCTAGCCTAGTCTTGGCGGTGTGTCCACTTTAAGAGGTCAGTACCAATCTTGGGGTGGCAGAGGAGGGTAGTCCGTAGTAGAGAGAAGTTTTACTCACAGTGGTCTGAGATTAGAAATAACCCAAATGTCTATCAAAGGATTAAACAGAATGTGGTATATCCACATCACTCTATATGTCACTATTACAAAAATGAATGAATGACACGACAAAGAGAATGACACTCAGAAGCATTATACTGTACTATCACATCATCACACTTACATACAGTGCTAAAAAATCCTAGGTAATTCCACTTATCTATAAATGTTTTATATACATATAGTATTTACATTACATATCTATATTTTGCTATATCTGTATTTTGTCACTATAGTGACAAGGTGCCAGTCAGGTGCTGCCTAGAGAGAAATAGATTAGAAAGTCAGAAGGGATTTTCGGGGTGATATGCTTGTCCCGTATCTTGATTGTGTTTGTGTTACCAATATAGACTTGTCAAATTCAAACTCAAGGTGCAGCAAGCCAGATGAGGGGAGAGACTCCAGCGCGGAGACCACTGTTTCCATGAGTTTGAGCTAAGCCAGCTGCCGGCTGGTCCCTCAAGGGCAGATCATCAGAAGCTAAAGATGGGCCCTCTTGTTCCCGTCCTTCTGAACTACATACATTTTGTGCATATGTCTATTCTCTGAACTTTCCTATTTCTCTTCCCATGGATCCTCTTGTTGTTCTTGTGCGCCAGATTGTTTCTGTTGCTTACAACCAAAGGAAGTTCAACTGATGCAAGTGACACAGAGGAATTGCATGAAATGCGCCTTTAGCAAAATGGAATTCAACTCCAAGTATTCCGGGGGGAAAGGACTGACAGTTAATTCAATTACTCAGTGCCTGAAACACTCAATGTCCATGTGAAACCTGTGAATGAATGTGAGTTATCTAAAACTGATGAAGAATTGACCAAGAAGTAACACATTGGGTGATCAGGCAAAGGAGTGGCCATGACTGTTGACGTCATCAGGAAGAAGTGGAAGACTCAACTGCGGGCTTCAGAGAATGCTCACCGGAAGGGAGTTAGAGGGCCTGAGAAGTCTCCTGCAGGTGGTACAATGCAAAAGGACTTAACACTTTGTGGTCCACTCACATATTCACGTATTCACATGTTCATCTAGTCTCCGGTTTTTCACACCACGGTGGATTTATTTGGAACTATTAGGAGCTATTTCTTTGATCTTACTCAGTCTAGAAGCTTTAATCTCTATGCATTTAAAATTTCATTAAAATATATCCAGTAGTTCAGGAGCTGTGTGTGTTTTATTGAATGCTTATACCATTCATGTGGTGGCACAGAAAATAGCCAGCACACAAAGTGTTAAGCACCAGATGCACTGTGTGAGTGACTTGGGAGATTTTCTGAATAATTTTATTCTCTGTCTCTTGCTTCCTGCCTGGGCTCTAGTTGTGTGTAAATGTTGGGCATTTCCATGCTCCTCACAAGGAAATGCATGAAATTAATGTGTCGAAGGCCAGCTCCGACCCATGTTATTGAGTCAGGTCCCAGGGAGGGTGGAGAAGGTGTCGGCGCGTTGCTAATGAGAGACAGCATACACACCAGAGAGTGCTCAAGCTGCTCTGCCTTTATTGTCAGATAGCGGGATTTTTATATCATAAAAATTGTCAAGCAAGCACAAAATCATATTACATAGTTATTGCAGAAGCAAGACATTATTAAGAGAGTATCCATGTTTGATGATTACCCCAATAAAGTATGTAAAGGTTTAGATAACGATTAACTTTTCTTTTGTTTTTAGAGGTAGCTGTGTCCTAGATGTTCTGGCCAGTAGTTGGTTGCTAGGAAACTAGAGGGGATGTTCATTACTTGGCCTTAGAAGCCCTTTTGAGCCAACCCCTAAAGATGAAAAAATGTGTGAGAAAGAAGCATGTGCTAACTCCTTAAGATGAAAAAAATGTGTGAAAAAGAAGCAATTGTATTTTCTTCTGAGTGGTGGTTTGTGACTTATCAAGGGCATTATTATCATAAACTGAAACTGCCAGTACTTGTCTTGGTTAGCGTGCGGCACAAAGGAGTTGCGCCGGCATGGGTAAAGAGATGTATCTTTACAATTAACTGGAAACAGGCTGATTGTTTTTAACTCCTACGTAGGTTGTCCTGTTTTGATTTTCCTGGTTAGTAGATATATGTAATCTAATTATATACATTTTTAAACCTAAAACATGTAGGGGCAGAAATGCCACATCCTGTTTTCTTTGAGGAAGGCCTCCTTGAAGTCCCCTCACCCTTGGCGAGATCTTGTCAGATGACATATGAGAACTCAGGCGCAACATTTATGTCCACTGGAAGGAGCCCCTCCCCCATCACTGGGAGCTGGGAGCGATAGTCAGGTGCTTCTCTAGTGTTTCTCTGCAGAGGATGAATTTGAGGACTCCGTGAAGGCTCTTCAGAAGGTCTTAGTAACCCACGTGGGTGACCAAGAATACTTTCTCAGATGGAATTTTTCTCCTCTGTTGCTTTACTGCCTAGTCCTGCCCGTGGCTGAGCCTTGCTTTCACCTCTGCTTTCAGGGAACTGCAGGCTATCATAGGCTACTTTATCCTGGAATAAGGGGGCTTTGGTGCTAGGAGTTATATGATGCCATTGAAGCGTTAGGAGGAGGTATACTTGAGGGTTATTCTGGCCCGGTATGAGGATGGGCAGGGGACAGGGGCAGTACCACAAGGGTCAACCCAGGGAGACCTTCCCAGAGCTCTTGTATGAGCCTTAGTACAGGGAGAGGGTAGCTGGGGCGATGATGTTGCTGTCTACCTGTCTCTCTGTCCCTTCATTTATTGGTGACCCTCTCTCACACCTATAAACAAGCCCTTCTGACTTTAATCAACCTCTTGTGCCACATGTCAATCCAGAAACCAGGGAAGACCATCAACATGGTAAAGGCTCAGGATAGCATCATATTTATTGATCCAGTCTATAAAGTACAAGTGGGAGAGAAAGAGGCAGTTATGAAATAGCATCTTTGCCAGCAGCTCCCCCAATGGGTAAGGAAATTGAGGCTCAGAGACATATCACTTGATCACAAGATGGTTGATCTTGATACACATCAAGTTCCTTGCCCTGGAGTGGTATCATTCTCCACCCCTCTCCTCCTTTTAAAAATCAGTCACTGCTTCAACACAGCATTTGGAATTTCATTGGTCCTCAATTGTCTCCAAGGGCAACCTGATTCCAAAGAGCACCAGTGATTCACCATATGTCTCACCTATTCTGCTGCTGTTACTACCGCCACCACGCCACCACCACCATCAAAAGGCCACTCCCTAATCAAGGTAAAGCTGCTCCACCACAAGTCCTTGCTCCTTACATGGCCCTGGGGGCATAGAGTCAGGCACTACAGTAGACTCTTGTAGATCCGGCTCAGCTCTTGCAACTTCTCCTCCAGCTCTTGGGCCTTCTGCCTCAGGTTTTCAGCTGACTGTGTCTTTGCCCCCTGATTCAGGTCCTTTGAGTTTTGCACTAGACTGGCCACATCCCTCAGAACAAAAAAGCCTGCGGTGGCGGCACCCATGATCCGGGCTCCTTTGGTCATTGCCAGAGCAGTGCCTCCAAAAGCTTTTTCAACTTGCTTGGCGCTTTGGGCTGAAATTTTTCTGCCAGACATGAGGCGTGAGGCACAGGCTGCCAGATGAGGCTTGGATTGGACTAACTTGATAGCACGGGTGGTCTTCCCAATGCCATTCAGGCCTTTGACAAGATTGTTTCCTATGGAAACTATCTTGGGTGTGTCATCACGTAGAACTTCCTTGAGCATATCCTCCACGTTGATTCTGGTTGATAGAGTATTAGCTTGAGCTTCTACCACCCGTTCCACAATGCTGGTAGACACAGTGGTCACAGCAGCTGCTGTTCCCAGTCCCATCCCAGTTGCTGTCAGTGCCAGACTGACCCCTGCTGTCACTGGCGCCAGACTCAGGCCAGCGATGGTCAGAAGGCCAGACACGATGCCGGTGGAGTTGGCCACTATATTGGAGATGGTACAGCCCCTGTGTACCTTGTCTGCCTTCTCTGCAAGTTCATAGAGCTGTGCTATGTGCTCCTCAAGCTGCTGTTTCATCTGAGAATATTCCTTCAGAAAATGCTCCCTAAACTCTTGCTCATTTTTATCTTCCATGGCTGTATCTGCTATAAGATCACTCAGAACTTCACATATCACATCTGCTTCATCCCTGTAATGATGAAAGTCAGGAGCTAAAAACAGGCAATTTGCTAATGTGCAAAATAGACTCAGCACTCAATACGGTCTAAGCTTTAGACATTACAGAGCTTTTACAATATGTTAAATGGAAAACAATTTTACAATATTAAAGAATTTATTGATCAATGATAAATATTTCAAACATCATAGATGCTTCACAGTATTTATTAATCAGAAAATAAATAAGTAAAAGTCATTTTAAGATGTTCTTAAGTCATAGGAGGTATTGGCTCAAGGGCAGGTCAACACTAACACCACAGCAGGTGTTTGTAGAGTAAGAACAAAGAGAAGTAGAA
>PVIJ01020972.1:0-19641 GCA_004024925.1 Scalopus aquaticus | reverse complement strand
AATTTCTTCTTTGATCTCTTCGTTGATCCATTGGTTTTCCAGTAATGTGGGTTTCAGTCTCCATGAGGTAAGAAGGTTTCTTTTTTCCTTTCTATGATTTATTTCCAGTTTGACTCCTTTATGATCGGAGAAGAAGGCTGGTACGATTTTGATCTTAGTGTATCTGTTGAGGTTTGTTTTGTGGCCTAATATGTGATCAGTCCTGGAGTATGTTCCATGTGCACTTGTTATCTCCACTCTTTTTGCTTAGGAATGTCAGCAATGATTACATCATGATCTTTGTTCATTTTAGTGTGATCAGAGGAACCTTAGCCTCTCACATGACCTCTCACCCCTTAGAACTTTGATTCTCTCACATTCTATGCTTTACTTTCTCTAAACTAAATTCCAACTCCTCCCCATCTCCTGAAGTTTTTTTAGTAGACTTCTGAAACTCAATGCCAGTTATCAACATACACCTTAATATCCCCACCACTTTCAGTGAATAGTCTCTTCACCTTCTTACCACAGCCCAGGTTTCTCCTATGACTGTTTCCCATAGCTCCTATTGATATATGTTTTTGTCCTACCTGCTGGAGTAGTCAAGGTGTCTAGTAATAATGCTAGTAATAATGCTATTTACTATTCCTCCCTTTTTGTGTTAGAACTGTGTTCACTATGTTCACCAATAATACTACCATCAAAGCTCTTTGAGATTTCACTATCCATGAAAACCCTTCCAACATTCAGAGCTCTCAGCAACTTATTCTCCTCTGCTCTACCAGATACACACTTCATAATTAGATGAAAATATCATAATTCTCACATCCTAGTGCTATGACCAATGACTATCACCCTCCATAGTATTGATATCATACTGCCTTCTCTTTCTGCATTACTCCTCTGGCTCCACTCCATCAAAAATGACACGTATTATTTTATGACTTTTCAGTGTTTATTAGTCCTTAAATTGCCACTATTCTCCTTACTCAAACTAAATTTCCTAGTCAATTATTACAATCATTCTGCTCCCTTGCATACACTCAGCCTCCTTGCCCTCCATGCAAATAAATATATCTGGTAAAAAACACACAATCATGATGACTGGACACTCTTTATAATCATGATCATTAACCTCAAGTGGTTTCTTAATGCTGCCTGGTAATCATATTTCATTTTGCTATTCCTATTTACACTTCTACTCAGCCAGCACACTGTTTCATAGCTTCTCTTTTCTCAAACTTCCAAAATCTCCTCTGTCTTCATTCTCAGCTGATGATGTGCTTGCTATTTCAGAGCCAGTTACATAATTTGCAGGCTGTGATGCGCAATGAAAATGCAGAGCCTTGCTTAAAAAGCAAAGAAAATGTTCTTATTAGAGGTACTGAAATATAAAGCTTTTCCTTTCAAGGTCTCTCTCATGTTGTAGAATTTTTTACTATTTGGTATTTAATCTTGTTTTAGGTAAATAAAAATTAAAAGTTTAAGTTACTAGAATGATTTCTATCATTCATCTTTGTATTATGAAATGCCACTCTTAAAGGCAAATATAAGACGATTCAACTTGTACATGGAATCACCAAAATTACAAAATTCACATTTTATGACTCATATTTGCATATGTTTTATTCTTACCAGAATTGACAAAATGTTGCAGAAATTGAGCCAAAATATTTCTTTTTCATTTCTTTTTGTGTGCACATTCTAGCTAAACTCTCTGTTAACTTCTGAGTAAGGAAAGAACAAAAGGAAAAGGACTCTAGGTTGCCCTCTCTTTCCCTTTTACATCATAATTTTCAATGTAAGTAGTAAGCTAATACAGGGAAGTAACATGAATAAGAGAAGATACAACAGAATTTTCCTGTCATTTGTGTTTTTTGGAACACAATTGTCTTTTTTCTGAGATGGAAGCAATTTCTTACACAAATTGAATATGTGGTCTCTTGGGGCTGTCAGCACCCATTTTTATCCAGTCATAGACTTGCTTATCTTGTACTTGCTTTGAGTCTTAGTGAAATTCATGCATCAATGGGTTCACTGGAGTGAATGATATATGTGAACAGGGTAATAAGGAACGGTGAATAAACATATTGTAGTCTCTGCTCACACTCATTTTTTTTTGTCCCATTGGACTTTATAAAACAAAAAACAAAAATTCAAATGTAAAGTATTAAAAATTTCGTAACATCAACAGCAGAGTATAAAATATATGAACCCTCTGAGCTCAGGACCCTGTATGATCACATGGATTTCAAACCTATAACAGCCCTGTCCTAATTCATGAGAAATATAAATAATCAGAAAAGACCTTTCATAAGTTCTTACCTCTATGTCCAATACCCTCAACTTCCTATCTTTTATTTATTTATTTATTTATTTATTTATTTATTTTTTAAAATTTATATCTTCAGCAAGAGAGGGGGAGGATAAGGGTTCAAAACAGGGGAGAAAAAAACTTCCTACCATTTTGATGGACAGTCCACACTCCAGTATAAATGCATCCCTCAACACCTATGGTAAATTTCTCTTATTTCAATTATTCCAAATATTGCATTTCTCTTCCACATCCTCTACGCAAGATCATTCTTGTCAGAAAATATATTCTTACTCCTACATTAAACGTTCCTTTTGACCCTGCTACAGAATAAAGTTACTAATTTTCATCATATCTTTAAAGTAAAACTCCTTCAAGGAATTTCTTATTTTATAGAATCCAATATCTCTCCTTCCATTCTCCTTTGAATTCTTTCCAAGTGGAAACCAGCATTCAAGTTACCTGTGGCCACTAGTAGCAAAATTTGCTAATTCCAATGGTCATTTTAGGTTCAAATCCTTGTCTTATTATATATAAATATATATTGTAGTATCTGATAAAATTATTCTCTCTTCTTTGAAATCCTCTTTTTACTTGACTCTCTGAAGGTTAATTTTATCTGTCATTTTGGCTAGACTGTGATACCTACATAGTTGGCTCAATACCAGTTTGAATGTCACTATGACAATATTTTTTTGAATGAGATTAAAATTTTTTTGATTACATTTTTTAAAATACATAGACTTGTAGCAAAGCTGGTTGCCCTTCATAATGTGACAGGGACTAATCGAATCAGTTAAAGGGCTTCGAGAAAAAAGTTCCCCAAGGGAAAGGAAATTCTGCCTCTAGACTTCCTATGGACCCAAGCTTCCCTTCCTTAGGTATTCTGTCTGCTACTACCCCACAGACTTTGAATTGGATAGTCTTTTTGACTATGTGAGTCAATTCATTAATATCTTTATCTGTCCAGGTTTATCTCTATCGAAGTTTTGCTGAGTAATAAGGACTTAGATTTTATCATGTTAATAGCCTCTCTCTTTTTAATTTAAAACTATCACTTTCAAGTTCATGCTAAGTCTGTTCCAGTTTCACCTTTTCTCCTTTTTAGTCTCTGAGATGGTATCTGTCCCTTAGCAACTTGTGGGATCTTGTGCTCTCTTTTGCCTGGACTGTGAAGAGATGGCAGCTCTAATTTATTTGTTCATGTTTCCCCTTCAAGTGGTGGTTGGTGAACTTACGTTTTGCTCTCTATAGGCTCAGTCAAGCACCAAGGTCCCATCTGCCGATTTGGTTCTTTTTTTTTTTTTTAAGATTTATTTATTTATACATACAAGCTGGGGTACAGGCCAGAGGCATGGAGCGGCGAGAGGGTTCACCAGAGACAGAGTAGGGAGCAGAACAGGCAGATCAGAAACACACTGCTGAGGGGAGCAGCAGGTGAGGCAGAAGAGGTTTGCTGCACCATGTGGGACTCTCCCTGGCTGGGCGTGGGACTCGCATTGCGCGCCACCTTGCGCGCTGCCGACAGCTCCACAGCGCAGCGCTTAACCGCTGAGCCACTAGGGAGGCCCCTGATTTGGTTCTTGCAATTATTTTGGTTATTTTTGATATCAGTCTTTGAATTTGTTCCTTTTAACTTCTTGCTTTGAAATAATTTAAGACCTACTGAAAAAATTTCCAGATACTTGTATTCAGTTTTCCCAAATTACCATGTTTGTTTTATCAGTTCTTCTTTGTGTGTATGGGCAGAAATGTAATTACCTCAAATAGACATGAGTGTGCATTTCTTAACATTAACCATAAAATTATCAAAATCATTAATGAAAATTGATATAATACTATTATTAATTGCAATAACCTTATTAAAATTTCATCATATGTCCTTTTTAACAAGTGAAAATAATTCTGATTGAGGATCACACATCACATTTGCTCGTCAAGTTTTTTTAGTTTCCTTTAATATGAAACAATTCCTCAGTTCTTCTCTGTCTTTTGTGACATTGATATTTCAAAAGTACAGAGCATTTATTTTATAAAATGTCTCTTAATATGGGTCTGCCTGATATTTCCACATGATTATATTAAGGTTTTGTATTTTTGGCAGGAACAACATGAATGACTACTTTTTGATTTCTAGCCTAAGCTGTGTGCCCTACAGCAAATAGCTACAAAGTCACCTCGTGCCTAGCAAAAAAAACTATGATGTTTGCCTTTCTAGTCAACATCATCAGCAACTATCTCCATTTTTTTTTTACTAGGCACACAAGGTAATTGAGGAAATAACATGCAATGAAATTTGTACTCTTAAAAATGTCTAAATAGGGGAAAAATCTGATTTTGTCCTGAAATGGTCTTCCTTATATTTGGAAAATAAAGATCCTTCTGTTCTTAACTTCCCTTTAAATCTGACATTCTGCCTCATATAGAAAAGAAAGAATACTCTCCCCACAAACAAGGATGATATCCAATGATTTTTAAAATAACATGAAGACCACCTTAAATTTGACATGACTAGAGAATTTTGAAAAAGGAATAAAAGAAGCATTCAAAGATAAAGTCAAAGAAATATTCCAGAAGATAGAACAAAATGGCAACACATGAAGATATAGAAACAATATAAAAACAATATAAAGAACAAATCCAGTTCACAAATGATCCAAACGTGAGAGCAGAAATTTCTGTTAACAACCAGAGGACCGATGAGTATAACGGCAACATAATACATTCTCAGGCAGGGAAGAAATCAATTAATTTCTCTCATGCCACATCTAAAAATGTTACTGTAATATCTACAAGTTTTGTATGTCACACTCCTGGCAAATTGTCAGGGTCATAATTCAAGATCCTATAATAATAAGAAAGGGGCATGAAAATGAGAGTTAATACAAATTTCTTGTGCCTGAAAATTTTGGGTAACTAGTATCAATATCAGCTGTATGATTTCATAGGGAAATTTCAGAGCTGTAAAAATTCAGTATCTCCATCATGATACAGACATTAAAGAAACATAATATTGCTTAACTTTTTCTGTTGGCATCTATTTATCCATCACTTTGCCGTCCTACTTTGAAGACCATATAGAGGCAAGTGTGTCTTCTCTGAACAGGAAAGCCTCAAAGGCAAAAGGAAGCTTTTAGCAAAATGCATTTTCTAAAATTATGTAAATGTCAGTTTTCAAATATAAATCAATATATTGCATGATTTTGAGAAAATGGTAGAGTGAAAGGATTCTGATTGCCACTGATGCTATGAATATCACCTTTCTATAAAACAATAGTTTGATAATGATCCATAAAGAGTAATAAACTTTGTTCTACATTAGAAAATACTTGCATGGTTATAATTGATGGGAACAATACTCCACAGGCCTGATATTTCTGAATGTCTTCAAAGGCATTAATAGTTAATTTAATCTAAAATACTGTTTCAAATATCTCTGTATAGCAGGTGGTCTTGAACAATAAATAATAAAATCCTAGACCAGATTTCCTTATGTTACAAGTGATGAAGAAAACATCTACCTCAAGAGAAGAAACTGGATAGTTGAGGATTGGGGCACAGGGAACCAACACAATGATGTTATTATGGTCACTGTTATTGCCTTAATAAATATTGTTTCTCTGATCCAGGAACCTCATACTTTCTGCCAGTGTCTATGAAAATGTATTAGACTAACTTGTTAGTTTACAAGCCAAGTATAATATTCCACCTTTCATACTTCCTGTTAATAATCATGTAAGTGCTTTTTATTAGATTTTAGTGGCAAGAAAACTAATACGGAAAAGGTACTATCAAAATCATAAAATAATTAGGTATATATTTACAAAATATGTGTAAGGCATGTACATTGAAAAGTATAAAACATTGTTGAGTGAACTTAAAGACTTAAACAAATGGAGAGATACTTCATGTTCATGGATTAAAAAATTCAATAGTTTTATGATATTAATTCCTTCCCCAAATGACCTATAGATTCAGAATCACAACCCAGTAGCCTTTTTAATGGAAATTGATAAACTGATTCTGAAAACTGCGTAAATTGCAAATGATGAAAAATAACCAAAATAATTATGAGAAAGAATAAAATGATTTATACGACCTGAATCCAAGAAAGTAATTTTTTTCGGTACTTTTTAAGGGAAGTAACAGTTTACACTGTATATGATTTAAGGGTACAGCTTCACACCTAGCCAGGTATATTTTTGTCATACCACGCCCACCACCAAAGCACTAACAACTCTCATCCTAGTCCATTGGGCACCCTCTCCCTTTTGAACACCACTTCAAGCCTCCCCGATTATTATATTCATTCAGCAATCAGATTTCTTGGGTTATTTTTTATTTAATTTTGTCTGTTCCTTTGTTTTTTTTTCTCTATATTCTACATTATATTCCTAATGGGCATAAATTACTCTGGTTTGACTTACCACAGGTGATTCAGAAATATCATGGAAGTCATTCCATAGTGATTTTCCCTCCTAGTTAAAAAAAAAATAGCTTTATATTCCAAATGATTTAATCAAACTTGTTGTTTTAAAAGTTCTAATTGTATGTTATGAATCCATTTTTTTAAAAGATTTTTTTATTTATGCATACAAGCTGGGGTACAGGCCAGAGGCGTGGGGTGGCAAGAGGGTTCATCAGAGACACAGTGGGGAGCAGAACAGGCAGATGGACGGAAATACATTGCTGAGGGGAGCAGCGGGCAGGCAGGAGAGGTCTGCCACGCCATGTGGGAATCTCCCTGGCTGGGTGTCGAACTCGCTTAACCGCTGCACCACCAGGGAGGCCCTGTTGTGAATCCATTTTTAACTACTTGCTTTCTATACTAATAATATGGGCTGGAATTTTCCCTTCCAAATTCATATGTTTGAAATCCCCCGCACCCCCTAAATCAAATGTAATTGTATTTGGAGGCAGAGATTTAAAGAGGTAAAATGAAGTCATTAGGGTTGATTCTAATCCAGTGTGACTAATCTCATAAAAGAGATAAAGACACAGCCACATTGGGGGGAGGGGGCGGGGGGGGGGAAGAGCATGCCGAGGTCAGGGAGAAGACGATCATTTATAAGCCAAGGATGAGGCCTTAAAAGGAACCAATCCGATTTCCACCATCATTTCACACTTCTAATCTTATAAATGGTGAGAAATTAAAATTTATTTAAGATACCCACCACGTGGTGCCTTCTGATGGCAGTGCTAGAAAACCAATACAATGAGTTCCATCATCAGTTGTTTAAGAGTCATATGTAGCTATAATTTTTTAAAAAATAATTTGTATAACAATTAAATCATAGTGGGAGGATAGAATATAGGGTCAGTGGACAACAACTGCTTTAAATAAGGTCTCCATATGCATTTAAGATCACTGAGAAGAGATATTTAATTGACTTTGTTCTATATTGGTAAGTGGAAAGTTGTCTAGAAAGAATAGCTTTGAAAGCTGATAAACATGTCATAACTTCTTTATAATCTATTCAGGTTCTGTTTTGGCAAGTATGCTTCTTAAATTATTTAGTATCTATTCTTTGTGTGATAGAATATAAAAATGAGTGGATTTAAATTTTTGTTATCCATTGCTGAAATAAATTCCTTCTTGTGTAGCTTATGCAGAGAGACATTATTTATTCTATTGTAATATTTCCCTTAAGAAACATATCTTGATATGTTCCTATTTTTTCAGTGTGGTATCATAATCCCACAGAAAACATAAATGCCAAGACTTAAAACTATTTTATGGGTATTTTGTAGATGAGTGCCAATTATTAATTTTAAATTTCTGCAGTTCTTTAATTTGATTTCTTCACAGAGAAAGTGCTATATAAAATATAAGGTTAGAAAAAAGCCCCCAAACAGGAAGGAACACAAATAAGAAAGTTGCAGCTGAAACAACTAGCCACTGCAATAACTAAGTGTCCGGAAACTTGTTTCTTCACAACTTCACATGCTATTTCCAAATGAGTTCTACAGGTAGCTAGGCTAAAAATAGGTGAGGCACAGCACATAGCAGTAATGATATTCATGGTAGGGATTTTCAGGAACTGACCTCTATTTATAACTTGGGGGGGGGGGAATCACCTGGAGACCTCTCTGGTTGTGCTTGGTAATCATCACTGGCATAAAACAGAATACATCAGATACATCAGATGCTAGACTTGATGGTCTGGAAATTTTGGTGTATTTCATTTTGGGGAGATAGACTAATGTTCTTTGATCACAAGCCATAATAATTATATTGTTTAATCCAATATGCAAATTGGTATTTTCTATTCTAATTTTCACTGGGATTGTGAGTATATATGTACCAAAACACATGATATTGAGGAATCTGGAGTCCATATTTTCCTGCCAATATACATGTGTATATATGCTCATATATATATTTGCCATTTTTGAACTGCAAGAAAGAGTTTAATAAATGAAGAAAAAGTTGTCTTCAACACTGTATTAAAAAGATAGAATATTGCTAAGTAAAGTCAACTAAGTCTAAGGCTATACAGTTACTTTTATTTATACAGAATTTTCAGTACTGGTATTTTTGAAATAATAACTGGAGCTTAAAAACTGGTTAATAGAATAGAAATAAAGTGATCATTCCAATAAAGTTCTTCTAAACATATTTAAACAATTGAAAATTTTCTGAGGGTTCAGTTACTACCTTTTAAGTTAAGCAATGTTCTTGGCTGGAAAGGTTCAAATATATTTACAGTAGAATTTTATTCTTGTCAACAACTTTTCTTGATGCCATTGTGTAAGAATAAGCATAAAAATTATGTTTTCTATATTTTCCATTGCATGTAGACCAGAAAAGAAAGAAATTGAAATTATGTATGCTAATTAAATTATGTCCTGCTAACTGAATTATGCCATAATTACGGTATAGTTATGAGTGAGAGACTAAGGCAAGATGAAATATCCATGTAAGTATCAATGCACACGTCAGGATTGCACAGCAGTCTCCAGAACCTACACAAGACCAAAGTCAAGAAGGCACTGCACAGGGCCTCCCTGGTGGTGCAAAGGCTTAAGTGCAGCACTGTGAAGCTATTCAGAGCCACTGCAGCATGGGTTCAATACCGAGCCAGGGAGATCCCACATGGTGCAGCAGACCTCTCCTGCCTCACCCCTGCTTCCCTCAGCAGTGTACTTCAGTGGATCTGCCTGTTCTGCTCCCCACTCTGTCTCTGATGAATCCTCTCACCCCCCACACCTCTGGCCTACACCCCAGCTTGTATGCATAATTATATAAATATTTTTTTTAAAAAGGCACTGCACAGAGGGGAGAAGAGTGAAGCAGGATTCCAGCAGTAGCAGAATCCTTGAAGTTTTCAGAAGACATTAGGTAATAACAAATAAATCTTTTGAATGATAGTTTTATAAAACCCCCCCTTTTTTTAATGCTCCACAGTGCAGCACCTAACCGTTGCGCCACCGGGGAGGCCCTACCTATAAAGCCCTTTTTAAAAAAGTTGTGAAACCGAAAAAATTGTAACACAACATTCTAATGAGTTAAATATACTGCAGATTAAGAACACTAGAAACTAAAAATTAAAAATCTTAGAATAAAAATGGGCAAATTGTAGGTAAAATGTGAAATGAAATTTAAGCACAGGGAAAAATCAAAATAAAAGATAAATTCCTTACAGGTAAGAAAACTAAATTACAAGATGCACAAGGAAGGATAGGCAAGGTCAAAAAATACATTAATAATTAAATAGAAGTCAAAGAGCCAAGAAAATTCAACTGAAACAAAGAAAGACATAAAATACAGGGGATAAAATGATAGAGATGATTGGCAGAAAACCAGAAATCGTTTTTAAAATTATAATTCAAGGACTCCCCTCAAAATAAAAGATGACCTGGATTTACACATTTTAACTATACTTAAGAAAATTGAGGAGATTGGCCAACCTTCATACTTACCTGGTTAAAACCATCCGGTGTTAATAGAGAAATAAAAGTGCTCTGGGTTTTCAGGCAAAAATGTCCTAATTACATACAAGGGAAAGAGAGTTGTCAGCATTTGACTTGTTGACAGCTATATCACATTGAAAGCAAGAAAACAATTGAGGAGATTGGTAAGAAACAAGAATGTGTACCTACACAAATTATCGAATACAAAATCTATGGAAAAAAGAAATTTGAGGTACTCGGGAAACGTTGGGCAAGTGGTACCTTTCTGAGGAATCCAGAAGAAAACAAGCCTCATCCTAAGAGAAAGCAACAACAACAAAAAACAACAACAACAAAAAATGGTTGAACTTGTACTTACAAATTTAAAACAAAGGCAAATAAGAAGCAAAGATTCAAAAACAGCATGTAAATATCGTGCTCTAATGGAGTTAAAAAAGAAGTCCTAAAAATTCTTGTCACAAGGAAAAAAACATTTCTGCCCCTTTTATCTATGTGAGATGATGGCCATTAACTAAACTGATTGTGATCATCATTTCAAAATATATGTAAGTCACGTCATCACTTTGTGCACCTTTAACTTAGTGCTTAGGTCAATTATATGTCAATGAAACAGAACGAAAAAAAAAATTATTTTCATTAAGATTTAATTGATTATCACTAGTGGATCTTGACAAGTTTTCTATTAGTAAGTTAATTTTAGTGTTCCTACTTGCCTTTGATTTTATATATTTCAGCATATATTTACTGGTCCTTTATTAATTGAGCTAAAAAAAATCTTTGACATGTGTCTGAGTATTCACTTAAAAAAAAACAAGAACAAGTAAATGGTGGGAAAAGAAAGTAAGGAATAGAATATCTCACTTACTGCCACATAGATAATAGGTGAAAGTCAAAGAATATTCTTCAAAACTGACAAGGCAAGTGTACCAGTCTAAACAAGAAGGGAATTAAATAATCATACAAATATACCACTAGAACAAAAACATAAGTCTTCCTAAGTAGCAGAATTAATGCAGTATTTTAAAACAAGAGAGCACCTAATGTTATAACATGAAATAATATGACAGTTGAAACAGAACTAATGAAATAACTTAGTAAGTAAAAATAGGTGTAACTTTAAAGATTCTCTTTCTAGGTAAGAGTTTTAAGGTTGGCTCAGAAGAGAAAATCCACCTATGTACTATACTTAAAAAGATGCATTTAGAAGAAAGTGTTTCAGAAAGGCTAAAAATAAATGGAGTAAATGTCTAGCAAGCAAATACAAACAAAATAAGGTAGGCATCACACCTGAAAGGAGAAAGAATACATTGTACAAAGAGGAAGAATGATGTAAAATATATATAAAATTTTAAAAAGACAAAGAAAACAACCCAAAATTTATTAATTAAAAAAATAAGGTAGACATTTGGAAAAATGTCTAACAAGGTAGAAATCAGAGCAAGAGGATTAAAAAGGAAAGAATAATTCCTTATAATCCTAGAGGACTGTATTTATAATGAAGATAGAATAGGTATGACTAACTTGCAACAAATACCCACTGACAACTTTAATAAGACAGATTTTTTAAAAAATAGGAAATACAAGCAGAAACAAACTACTATTGGATAACTTTGATACCTCTTTTAGTCTAAGGTAGTTCTCATAAACACACAGTTTTAGAACACAAAAAAGTTTCTCAGGTACACATAGAATGTTTGCAAAAAAATTGTGGTATGTCAATTACAAAGAGAATCTCAAGTAATATAAATCAGAAATAGTACATTAGTCACAATGCAATAATCCAAATAAGTAGGTATGGAGGGAAGGAGTGAAAGAAGTAGATGGAATATGATTGAAAGTAAGAATTCTTTGAGTCATACCTTTAAAAAAATAGTTTTGGTTTTCCAACAATGTAAATATTTTACACAGTTAAAGAAAATCTTCAAATTCACAAATTAGAAACAAATTAGCCTAATTGAGCATTGAATTGATGTAATAACAAAGAGAAAAAATAATATAATGACTATATGTCCTTGATGGAATATATTCTTAAATATATGTGCAATACAATGCTGTTTGTAACTTACCTTAATAGTTTGTGAAATGTTATATTTACTTTTTTGTGCATTTGTGAAGTATGATTGAAAGAAACCATATTTGTAAAAATGTTCACAAATGATCTAAAATTTTCAATGTATCTTCACTGTATTATGCTTTCAATTTTTCTGTTTTTATTTTTTTGCAATAAAAATTTGGAGAAATTTATAATTTTGTAAAAAGTCAACTGCACCTATAAAGATTTTTCATTTCAATTTTTATTGTCCTTTACTAAGCATTATGTAAGACAGAGAAATGATTCAGACAGATCACCATTCAAATTGTAGTCACAGATACAATAGGTGCATTAAAACAAAGAAATTATATCTCAGAGACACTAGTAGCACATGACATAAAGGAGTAAAAATGCACATAGATAAAATAGCATGAATTTGAGGTAATCAACTGTTATTTACATATAAGAAGCAAATTCAAGGATGTCTTTGTATAGGAAATACAAGGAAGTCTTTGTACTAACTTACCTAAATACAAGAAAAAGCAAAATCGTACCTTTCAAGGTCACTAGTATTCACTTAAGACAAAAAGGAAGCAATCATTTCACCAACAAAATGGGTTTGTTCAGGAACAACAACAAAAAGACAATGTGCAAAGTGCAAGCTCATTACACACAAGTTTATTTCCCCAAAACAAAGTCAGCACCAACTTACATGGCTTTTAGAAGGATGATTACTGGGCCAAAGATTCCCTCTTTCTTCCTTCTGCTGGGACTGCAAAACAAACATCACTTTCCAGCGGAGATGCAAGATGTATAATTTGCTGATTGTGAATGAGTGGAAAGTCTCATCTAGTCTCCTGGCCTCATTGAAATAGAATTCCTGTATATTAATTTTCACACTGAAGTCCTGTTTCAATATGGAATATTCAATAGTTAAATAAAGCAATTCCTAGAATTGATTCTTGTCTAGAGGTTATTTTCAACCAGTATATTTTGTGATTTTCATACTGTATATAATTTTATAGGCTTGCTAAGTGAAAAGAGGTGACATAAGAGCATGAACTTGGTGTGAAAAGGATCTAGACCATTTAACTTGCAAAAATGGCACATCCTTTCCTTTGTATAGTGCTTTCATTTTTTCAAAGGGTTTTGCCCTGTATTATCTCAATTTGTTTCACTGTGCTCCTTTGGATTAAATGGTGTGATTATCATTATTCCCTATATGCAAAATCAAACAACTGAGGTATTTTTAGGTTGTGCTTTGCAGAAATGTTACTATCATTTCTGTAGTGGAAATATTAAGAATAGTGCCTGTCATGTAGTAAATACTCAATACAATTGAGTAAATACTCAATTCATTCTAAATGAGTGAGTTCATAAGTGAATTTGTGGTGAATGCATAAATTAGTAGCAAAATACAGAACCCATCCCAAAAAGTCTCCCTACTTCTCCCCTGCCCTTCTGGAGTGGTTCACTTTTCGTGTAGCCCTAGGGGGTTCTGTGAATGACTGAAACATTTTTGTTCATGAAAGATAAGAGCCACTTAGAACCTTTTATCTTTTTTGTGTACAAAAGGACTTCAAAATTAATTCTAAAATTCCAGACAATAAGTACGAAAGTCTAAGTATAGACCAAAGTACAATAATCTAAAATAGTGCTGACAACTTTTAAAATTTAAATTGTGTAAAACTGGCATCTAATAACTAAGGAATAAGTTAAAACAGGTAAGTCTTTGTTTATGCAGGAAATCTTGCCAGTGTAATCATCTTAGAAAACGTCCTATTTCATCAAAAGTCACATTTACATACATATTTTAATGCAAATTGTTACATCTATTTTTGAGTGGGGTTCAGAATTAATTTTACTTCTTTACTATGTAATGGCTCATTCCCTAGCTTGCTATAAAAATGTGATTCTTAGCAAGTGCAGATGCAAAGGCTTTCTTATGGAAGTCCCCCTAACTCATGTCACGAAATGAATGGTACTTTGAAGGATTATTGTTGTACTTTTTATTGTCTTTCTCATCAACGCCTACTAAAATTTTATGACACCTTGAATTCTGCTAACCTTAAATTTTTGTTTTCAAGAACCATAGCTACATTATTTTAAACTCAGTTATTCTGGTAATTCATGTCATAAAATAATCACTCAGGTCTAAGAAGTCTTTTAATTTGCTTGTATCTCTATTAAAAAGGACTGCTAAAACAATAAAGGATATACAAGAAATGAATAAAGAAGAAATGAAGGATATAAAAATATGTGTTATTCACTAACTTCATAGTGCCCTGTGGTGGGTTCTGTGAAAAACCCAGGAGACATTACTATCAATCCTTTGAAGTAGCAGTCTGTCTATAGTTAAACTGCGACCAAGAACGTATATGCACCAAAGACTTTGCTGACCTAATGTGGCCTCTGATAGTGTTTACTAGACACTGCAAGCAAATTTGAGCTACAAATATGAGCTTATTGATTGTTTTAAGGGTCAGCACACTGACAGTTTTGGACAGTTCCTTGCTGTAATCTATGCAACTGAAATCACTCTTATAATGACAGCAGTAATATTTATTGAATTTTTACTTATCTGCTAACACTGTGTTAACCATGTTACATGTAACAGTTAATTTAATTATCACAAGTCCATGAGGAGTAGGACACAAAGTCATACAGTTGGTAAGTGGTAGAAATGAGAAGAAAGCTAAGTGATGTGACTTCAGAGACTGCTCTTCGAAACACCACACTGTAATAATTTGTATCTGGGAGGCAAAACTTCTTCACTTCTATCTTCTTTGGCACCTACCATAGAAATATTCAAATAGCAAAATATGAAAGTGTGTTTATTGATTAATCAAATCAACATGATTAAATATTAGTAGTAGCTTAATTTCTTTTTGGTAGATATGCTTTATCAGGTTAAGGATGTTTCCCCTTTTCCCAGTTTACCAAGAGTTTGTATCATGAATGGGTGTTGGATTTTGTCAAATGCCATTTCTTCATTTATTGATACAATGATGTGATTTTTCTTCTTTAGATATCCTGATGTGTTGAATTATAATAATTGGTTTTGCAAATACTGAATTTCTTTGCACACCTGGAATAAGTCTCACTTGGTCATGATATATAATTCTTTTTCATATTGTTGGGTTTAATTTACTAATATTTTGGTGAGTAATTTTGCATCTATATTCATGGGAGATACTGATCTTCAGTTTTCTGAGTTCATAGGATGAGTTAGGAAGTATTCTGCTTCCGTTTACATAAGAAACTGCAAAGAATTGGTATAATTTCTTCTTTAAAGTTGTGGTGCAATTCACTAGGAACCCATCTGGATCTGGTGTTTTTTTCAGGAAGTTTATTAACTTTTAATACTAACTTCTTTTATAGATATGGGACTAATTCAGATGATTTATTTTACCTCCTGTGCATTTTGGCAGATTGCAACTTTCAAGGAATTTATCTATTTGTTATTTTGTGGGGACAGTGTTGCTCATCAAATTCTCTTAATATAATTTTAATACTCAAGGTATCTAAAGTGATAACCCCTCTTTCATTTCTGGTATTAGTAATTTGTGTCCTCTTTTTTTCTCTCTTTGGTTAGAAGCTTGTCAATCTCATTCATCTTTTCAAAGAGCCAATTTTAGCTTCATTTTTTATTGATTTATCCTCCAGTTCTTTTTATTTCTTTTCTTCTACTTACTTTGGATTTAATTTGTTTTTATTTTTGTGATTTTCTAAGATGCACAGTGAGATGACTGACTTGATGTCTGTAGTTCTTTCAAATGTGTATTTTCAATGCTAATAATTTTCCTCTAAGCCCTACTGCATTCCAAAAGTTTTAATTTTGTTTTCTTCAAATTCAAAAAATTTTTAATGTTTTTGAGATTTCTTCTTTGACCCACGTGTTTATTAATCTCTAAGTACATTAAAATTTTTCATGTTTTTGTTATTGATTTCTAGTTTAATCCCATTGTTGAGTGAGAGCAAAAGTTGTATGAATTCTATTAAAAAATTATTATGGTGTGTTTTATTTCCCAGGATGATTGGTATGGGTTAATGTTCTATGAGATTTTAAGAGGTGTAGTGCCAGCCAGGCACAGAGCAGTTTTTCTATCAATTCCAGCAGATGGGTAGAGGAGTCGTCCTGGAGCCCCCGGTGGCTTTTTCAGGCTTGTGATGATCTTTCTACACCATTTGTAGTGAGGCAGCCAGGGGCAGGGCAGGCGGGGAGGGCTGGGAGGCCTCCCAGCCTCCTGCCAATCTTTACGCTTTCTGGGCTTTCTGACGTTCTCTCGCGGTCTCCGCTGGTTTCTACTAGACTCTGCTGCAGGGTCCTCTGCCGCCTCCAGTCCTCTGCTGCCACACACCTCTGCTGCTGGCCCCTGTTCTCTGCTGCCACTGGTCTCATATGCTCAGTCCTTCAGCTCAGGGGCGCCCACTTACAGACACCCACACCATACTCCAAGTGCCGCCATCAGGAACGTCTGTAAGACCCCAGGTGTCTATCATTGATGCTAATGGCAGGAGGGTGGGAAAAAACCTGATAATTTCCATTTACCCTACAGAAGAGAATGCATTTTGCTGTTGCTGGATAAAGGAATCTAACATCACTTTGGGGAAATTCTCAGTCATTACTGTTCAAATTTTTTTCTTCTATTCCTGATATTTCTGTTACACATATGTTATACATTCTATAGTATGCCCACTTTTTTTCTGGGTATCTCGTATTTTTATAGTCTTCTAATATTTGTTTTTCAGTTTTGGAGGTTTCTATTTTGATGGCCTCTAGCTCAGAGATTCTTCTTTCAACCATGTCCACTCTGCTAACTAGCTTATCAAAGACATTCTTCATTTCTATTACAGTGATTTTGAGCTATATCATTGGTTATCTCTCAGCATTTCCTTCTCTGTGTTGTTGTAGAGCCAGCAAGGCACGGGGAAGGTTTTCTCCATTCAGGCAGATGGGTAAAGGAGAGTCCTGGAGTCCTCAGTGGATTTTTCAGGCTTTTGTGCGCTTTCTATGCCAATTGTTGGGCAAGCCCACAGCCTGGCAAGGCAGGTTGGTGGGGGTGAGGGCGGGCAGGAGACTGGCAGGCTTCCCAGCTCTTGGCAGGCTCTGTACACTTTTCTCTTTGGATTCTCTCTGGCGACATCTCCTGCCTGCCTCCCTGCCATCACTCGTCTTCTCATGGCTGTTCTTCAGTAGCTGGTTTTTTCCTTAATGACGCCATCCTTACAGCCTCAGTCTCCAGGCTCAGGTGTGCCCACTCACATTTGTCCACACCACACTCCAGGTGTCTACAATCAGGCACGAGAGTCCTGCACCCACACTTCCAAGCACCTTCTGCATTAGCACAATCAAGGCCGCAGGTGAAAGCCACAGAGGCAGCGGTGGAAAAGCCTGTCCAATCTTCATTTACCCTGCAGGTGTATTTCCCAACTGATCTTAAACATTGTCTTCTTAATCTATTAGTGATACTAGCAATTTAATCTTAGTTACTTTAAGGTTAGGGTGTTAAATGCAACATTCTTGTAAAATCTGAGTCTTACTGAATTTTACTTTAAACATCGTTCTGTGTTCTATGTTCTTTGTTCTATGTTCTTTCACTTTATTCTATGTTGTATTTTTTCCTGATAGCTGGAAATGATGGTTGGGATAAAGGAATTTGCTCTAAGTAGGCCTTTAGTAATAAGGGAGTGAACCATGGGGCTGGAAAACATTCTATCCTCCTAAGCTTGGGTCTCAGTCTTTTAGTGAGCCTGTGTCTTTGATTCTTGAAATTCACACCTTCTCAATAGCTCTCCCTCTCAATAGCTCTCCCCTCCCTCTGTCTGTGGACCAAGGACTAAAGTGACTGGAGTTGTGTATTTCTAGGTTCCTTTGTGGAAGCTTAGAGAACACCGGCATTGAGTATTTTTTTTCTTTATGTGGCAGCCTAGAGCTTGCTGGAATTTCCCCCCCCCTCCCCCACCCAGGTGTGTTAGGCTGTGATAAAACCCTAGCACATTAGGCTCTGGTTAATTGGTTTCTCCTGTGGTGAGACCTTTATAAGGAGAGCAGAAAACGTCACTGTATTTCAAAATGGTTGTTTTCCCTCCTGCTGCATGGAATGCCACAGGAACTTTCTGATATTCACTGTGAGAATCTGGTTAAACTCCACGAGATAAAACTAACAGAATGTGAAGAACTCACATTCTGTCACTCTGGAAATTTTATTTCTCAGGTGTTTCACGCTGAGTGTACAATTCTGCAGTTACAGTTCAGGTTTTCCTACCCCGGCACTGGTTTCGGCAAAGGTTTCAGTTCATGGCTTTCTGTTCTGGTAAGTTGTGATTCTCTGCTTTCATCTATTGGTCTTTCCAATTTGGGGGGAATGGTTTGTCTTGTGACCTCTTTCTTGGATTTATGAATTGTTATTTTTAGTTTGTTCAGCTTTCTATTTACAGTTCTGATGGACCGGTAACTTTCAAGGTATCTTACATGCTAGATTGGAATCTGAAAGATGCCAGATCTTGCTTAAAAAAAAAAATTTTTTTTGAAATTTTGCTTACTGAGGATATTTTTTGCATTGATTTTTTTTAAAAGGTGTAAGAATACTTAGATTTTTTTTTTATTCAATCCTTAAATTTTGTACTTGAAGTGAATGCCTCATATCACTATATTCCTGGCCCTGAAATATATAGGAAGAAATTATTCTGAGATATTTTTCCTTTGTTTCTGCCAGGTGTATGTGGGCACTGCACTCTGGGATTCATTAACACTTTGTGTGCCAGTACCCTTTAAATTTACCAGCACGTGGGGCCGGTCATTTTCTGTGCCACCGCATGAATGGTATAAGCATTCAATAAAACACACACAACTCCTGAACTACTGGATATTAAAAAAACTGTAATATCTCTCATAAAACACCTTACACTTTCACCAAAACAATGTGTAAAGCGTCTAGACTGAGTACGATCAAAGAAATAGCTCCTAGTAGTTCCAAATAAATCCACCGTGGCATGAAAAACCGGGAGACTAGATGAACACGTATTAATACGTGAGCGGCCACCTGATACTGGTGACAAAAACTCATACTAATACGTGAGCGGACCACAAAGTGTTAAGAATTCAGGTGCTATTTTGTTTTTTTTTTTTTTTAATATATATTTTTATTGTTATTTATGTCTTTTACATTTTGCATTCCCCTAGGGTAGCCCACCACCAATTCACCCGTGATCCATCTCCATGGTCCCTTGTGTTCTTTTCTATTCCATTTTGTGCCCTTTCCCTTCCCTCCCTCAGGCTCCTTCCTCCCCCCCTCCCCCCCCACTGATGGTCTCTCTCCCACCCTGCCTCCCTAGAGTCCTGTTATAAGTGAAACCATTCGATATTTTTCTCTTCCTTTCTGGCTTGTTTTACTGAGTA
>PVIJ01020971.1:0-19640 GCA_004024925.1 Scalopus aquaticus | reverse complement strand
TGCTTCCATACCTTTGCTATTGTGAACAGTGCTGCAATGAACATACGGGTGCATGTATCCTTTTGGATTAGTGTTTTTGTATCCTTTGGGTAAATTCCCAAAAGTGGGATTGCTGGGTCGTATGGAAGCTCCATGTTTAGCAGTCTGAGGAATCGCCATACAGCCTTCCATAGTGGTTGGACCAGTTCATATTCCCACCGGCAGTGTAGAAGGGTTCCTTTTTCTCCACATCCTTTCCAGCATTTGTTATTGCCTGCATTTTTAATGTGTGCCATCCTCACAGGTGTGAGGTGGTATCTCATAGTTGTTTTGATTTGCATTTCCTTGATTATAAGTGTTGTTGAGCATTTTTTCATGTATCTGTTGGCCATTTGCTTTTCTTCTTTGGAGAAGTGCCTTATGGGCAGAAGAGTTCTAATTGTATACTTTTCTTCGCCTTTCAACTCTCTCAGCTCTTGCTTCATGTATTTTGAGGCTTTGTTCTTAGTGTGTACACATTTAGGATTACTGAGTCTTTGTGGATAATTATGTACTATTTATCTGTATCTCCAGTACTATTATTTTTGCTTTACTAGGCATTAATACACTACTTAGCTTTTTATTAATGTGTACATATTATACCTTTTTCTAGTCTTTTGACTTTGAATCTACCAAATCCCTATACTTGTAATAAGTTCCATTTACAGAGCATAGAGTTGAGTGTTTTTTTTAAATATAGTTGCTAATCTTAGTCTTAACTAGTATATTCATTATACCTAATAAATTTCAGTATATCAACTATGAATATATAATGATATTTAATATATTAATTAGTATATTAGACTAAGGCAGTGCAAAGAAGGAAATATACAGCATTAATTGCTCACATCAGAAATTGCTTATATTAGTCTTAGTGTATTTATAATTACATTTAAATAATCATTGCTATTTCAGCACTTAACATATTGTATGTCATTTTTTAATGTCAATTGGTTTTCTCTGGTTCTTATTCCTGTTTCTCTTTCTTGCTTTCTTGAATGTTATGGAAACTCTTTTTATTCATTTCATTAGTGTTCTGTAAACTTTTTGTAGTGGTAGCTTTGTGTATTATAATTCTGTGACTTAAAAATTACTAGTATCAGAATTTTACCACTATAAACAGAGTTTAGAAATCAGATATCCACTTATTTCCCTTTTTCTTCCCCATTTTAAAATATTATTGTGTGTTGGTATATAATATTTGTTTCAATCTTCAAATATAATTTATTAACCTTATCAAAGAAAGGATCATCTATTTGTGTGTTTTCAAAATTCTGTTCTGTTTTTTCTTCTTCCTCCCTGTTGTTCCAAGATGCCTTCTTTTATTAGTTCATTTCTGCTTGAAGAACTTCCTTCAGTCAATATTTGGTAGCAGTTCTGCTAGAGAGAGATTATTTTAATTTGCATCATTTGGAAACTTCTTCATTTCCCTCAATTCCTAAAGTATACTATATACCAATATAGAATTTATTTTGACATTTCTTTCAGCACTTGAAAAATATTATGCCATTTCCTTCTGGCCTTCATTTCACATGAAAAATATACTGTCATTTCAATTCATGTTTCCTTGTAAATAATGCACTATAATTGTGGTTTATTTCAATATTCTCTCCATCTATCTTTAGCTTTCAAAAGTTTGATTATGATGTATCTTGACAAGAATTTCATGAGAAATGAAAATTTCTTTGAGAATATCGTGTTTGGAGTTCACTTACTTCTTAGGTGGTTTGTGTGTTTAAATACATTTCAGAAAATTTTACCCATGTTTATTCAAATACTCTTTCAAACCCACTCTCTCCTCTCCATCTGGGTTTTGGTGATATAATTGTTTGCTCTTTTGTTATTTTTTCCACATTTCACTGAGTCTCTCTTCATTTTTGGTATCTATTTTCTCCCTGTTACTCATATTGGGTATTCTTTCCTGTTTTGTGCTTATATTCACTGATTCTGTACTCAGTCATCTCCAATCTGTTATTGAACCAATCCAGCAAATTGTTTATTTTCATTATTGTATTTTCCAGTTGCATAACTCCTGTTAGGTGACAATTTTACAACTTTATTTTTTGAGATTTTTTTCATTTATTTCAAGAGATGTTATCATTAAGACATTTTTATAATGACAGCTTGAAGATCCTTATCAGATATCCTAACATCTAATTCATATCAATGTTGTTTTCAGTTGATTCTCTTTTGTCACTCAAGTTTTTATTACTTTTTGTTATGACAAGTGTGTTTTTGTTATGGTATCATAGACATATTATCTATTATGCTAGGTGGCTTTAGGCTTTATTTAAATCTTTTTAGCAGGAAGTTAATCTTTAACAAATTATTCTCAACCTACTTTTGTGTATTGTGATCCCAATAGCAGTTTAACTTTCTAATTAAACTGCAGCATTATTGTTGTCCATTTTATTTGGCACATTGGAGCTTCAACTGGCTCATTCTGGCACTATATAAGAAGAGAGAAAGGTATTTTCAAGCTATGTCATAAGTTGTCTATTCATGGATGCAGAGTATGTTAGGATATATGGATTCTGCCATGGTGGTTTTGGTTCCATGAGACCACAGCATTCTAAGTTTTGCTGGAAGATTGAGTAGGAAGATTACAATTATATATTCAACCCCAAATTTTTCTGAATATTTCTGCCAATTAGCCATAGGTTAAAATCTAAATTGAAGAGGTAAGAAGTACAACAACATACATCAGAAGGGTATGTTCCTTTATCTCTAAATCATGTACAGTATTCAAAAACAGTGTTAGCTCAATAAGAAAATTAATTTAAAAAGAAATATAACAAAAGGAATTATTGACTTTCTCTTGTTGCTGTCTAATTCTACCTAATAGCAACAAGAAAGTCTTCCTAATTTTCCTTTCTTTTATATTATGAATTGTAAGTGTAGTGTATTCTTCTCAAGTAGCTGATAGAAAAATGGCAAATAGGATGAAAAATGAAGGTTGACTTTTTAATTTTAATTTGTTAAAACTCAGATATGAGATCATTTTGTAAAACTTCTTTTACCAAAATCTTAGTGGTAAATTTAATGTAGTACATACAGACATTGATTTATAATGATGCACACCTGAAATTTATATATTATAATGTAATCTTATGTCAACAGATTATTTTTTTAAAAATTTAGACTGTATAGATGCTGAAATCTGAGAAGACTACTTTGGAAAGCAAAGCCAAAAACTGAATTTCTTATTCCAATCTATATCCATACTTCTCCTGGAGAAACATTAAAAAAAAAATCTTATTATGTGCAAATCAGGGGAAAAACTAAGAATAGCAGATTAATGAAATTGAAATACTTTGGTTAAATAAATTTATATTATCTCTGTGACACACCCATCAGCCTTATAGGAGCATTTCCATTCATCCTTCTTTACTAAAATGTGAAAGACAAACAAGAAAGTAAACTACATTTAAATTTCATTGATTTTTACAACGCAAACTAGACTTTTTACCAGAAGCTCCAGAAACAACTCAGGTTGATTTCTCATATAACCACATACCATCCTAAGCACAAACCAGCCAGTGTAGAATGAAAGTATTGATTGGTTGTGTATTCCTCTCAAGATAAATTGACAATAGAAGAGGCACCAGAAGAATGTGTGTTAGAAGAGAAATTGGCAAACTTTTTGTAAAGAGTGAGAGAGTAAATATTTTAGAGTTGTATACCATACTAAATCTTGAAAATTTCTCAGCTCTGCCAGTGTAGTACAAGATCAACCAAAGACAATATATAAATGAATGGCTCTGACTATGTGTCAACATAACTTGACTTACATGCCAAAACTTGCATTTTGTATAATTTACACATGCTATGATATACTATTACGATGAGACTTTTTCAACCATTTAAAAATATAAAAATCATTCTCAACTCTTAGATTATACAAGAACAACTGGTAGACTAGAATGGGTTGACAACCCAGACTAGTTAGCAACCTCTGATCTAGAGGCATTTTGCTATATGTCCCTAAGAAACACTAAGATGTATTTTAAAAGAAGAAATACAGGGCCTCCCTGGTGGCACAAGGGGTTAAGTCTCAGTACTAACAAGCTATTGCCAGCCACTGTGGCATGAATTCAATCCCCAGCCAGGGAGCTGACCCACATGGTGCAGCAGACCTCTCCTATCTTGCCTCCTGCTCCCCTCAGCAGTGTATTTCAGTAGATCTGCCTGTTCTGCTTCCCACTCTGTCTCTGGTGAATACTCTCACCCCCACATCTCTGGCCTATACCCTGGTTCTTATATGCATAAATAAATAAAAATAAATAAATCTTTAAAAAAAGAAGCAATACATCATCTGTGAGTCTTCTGAACAAAATATTGTTTTTTAATCTCATTAGAATTCAAAGTCATACATGTGGGGGGAACATGTCTCTTGCTTGTTAAAACATTCTATTTACTGGCTAGATAAGAATATTATGTGTCAAGGGACACTGCAATTCCGTTGTAAATATTTTATCATTTGTACAATCACAGTGACTTCTTTTTAGTTCCTAAAATACTAAGCTACAAAACTTAACAGAAAAAAAAAAAAGAAAGTAGGCAGCAAAATTAGAGTTTGCTTTAATAAAGGCTGGCTATAGAATTCCCTTCAAGAGCTGTCAGCAGCAGCAACGCGAGTTCGACGCCCAGCAGGGGAGATTCCCACATGGCACGGCAGACCTCTCCTGCCTCGCCTGCTGCTCCCCTCAGCAGTGTATTTCTGCTCTGCCTGTTCTGCTCCCTACTCTGTCTCTGGTGAACCCTCTCGCTGCCCCATGCCTCTGGCCTGTGCCCCAGCTTGTATGTATAAAAAAAAAAAAAGAATTCCCTTCAATATTCCAGCTATCTCAATAAAATATTAATGTCCAGAAATTTACTCCTTTAGAAGTACATATTTTTCTTGAGTGAAGCCCACTAGAATCTCTTAAACAATTCCATAATATAACTCTGGAGTTTAGTGTATTTAGTTCTAATTAGTAATCCCATCAGTGACAACTATGTGTTAGACACTCTACTGTAATCCCTGCATTCAGAGGAAGAAAGAATGGTTTCTGCTTATGTCAAAGTACACCAAGTTAACAATTTGTCATATAGATTCATTATTACATAGAACCAGAAACACACAAACTCACAGTCAGATGTAGAAGTAATAGAAAAAAAAAAAAACAGAATGGGCTAAGAAAGTGGATGAGTGATCAGGAAGAAATGCATATGCAGAACTGTGAAAAAGAAATAGCTGTTCTTCAGAATGAATCAGTGGAAAGAACATTTCAGACACAGATAGCAGATGGACCAGCCCTAGAAACGAGGTAACACCACACTCTCAGGGCATAACGAGGGCAATGCCATGGTTCCATGAAATGCCCCAGTGCGATTTTAGCATGTTAGAATGGCAAAATCCAAGTCTATCTAAAATTTTAGAAAAGGTTTTTATTAATAGTTTTAAAAATATGCAGGAAAATCTCTTCTCTCTCCTCAGACCACAAATAATAGCACTGGTATCTCAGGGAAGATATAAGGAAAGTCAAGTAGACTTATTCTAAGTGAAAGTCACCCTGCATCCTGGTACAGGAAATCTCAGTCCTGATAAAAGGACTCAATTAGGGTAGAAAATTAAAGTCGGTAGTGTATCCAGGTTTTGAATTTCACTGGACTTTTTAATTTCATTTAACAGTATTAGTTTAAGTTCTACAACAAGAATGAGGCATTGCATATAAATATCCACTCAAAAAATATCCACTCAGCAAGGATATAAGATATGCCTTCCTTAATATAAAGGTGTGTGCTGTCAACAGTTACCTGTTGCTTTAATTTGGGGGGAAAATGTTAAGGGAATTATGGGATGTAAAAATATTACTGTTCCAGAAGCAAAATTTATTAAAACAGTATAGTACTATTGGCAAACCCAGGCTGAAATCCCAGCTCCACAACTTATTAAATAGATAAGAAGCATAATATTCAGTTTCCCTGTTCCTTAGTCCCTTATCTATATAAACATTCACCTCATAAACATATTGCTTTAATTACATGAAATTGTGTTTATTAAAAAATTGCATAGTAGGTATTTAATAATACCTAGGTATTCACTACCAGTTAAATACCTAGAAATGTATATCCCTGAAGATCCAAGGAATTAATTAGGTGTGGAGAAGAGCAGAGTCTGGTAGAATTATTGACCTCTTTTTGGTATCTCAACTCACCTTGATTCTACAACATTCTAGTGCCATAAAATGAGGGAGCCTTTCACATTTTTCTTCACAGTTCTATCTCTGCTACATTCCATGATTTGCTATGTCAAAGACAGAGAGGTGAGAGGCCTGACAAAACAATTCAGATTGATGGCAAGACCAGGGGTAGAAGCTTGACTTATTAGAGACCATGTTCTCAACCTTACTTGTGAGATCAAATTCAAGTCTTAATGGCTTGGTTTTAAAAAAAGATCAATAATACCTGAGAGAGAGAAAAGGAAACATATTTCTTCTCTGAATTCTTCTGAGCTATTGAATTTTCATCGTGTGCACATTTTATATTGCTAAATTGTGCAAAACACAAAGCAGGTAAGTGAAAGCAATCATCTCCTGGAGTTCCCCCCTCTTCCCCCAAGGGGGCTGCCTTTGAAATAAGCTATCAATAACTGGATAAAAGAGTATTAAAATAATTCAATCACTACCTCTCAATGGCAACCACAGCTGTCACTAGCACTGTCCAGCCCTACCCAGAAATGCAGAGGAAAGCTGGTTTCTCAGGCATGACACCTGCACAGGTGAGCAGTTATGTCTTTCAGCTTTGACAAGGTTCAACTCTCTGTCTGACTCATGTCTCAAAAAAATTTTCAAAAATATTTAAGAATTGGAAAGTCAATAACCATGAAATGCAGAACCTGGAGGGTATAGTATTGCCTTGGGGTTCACTTAGAGAGTTCTACCATTAAAGTCTAATAAAAAAGATTTTACTCCACTTCCCAGCTTCACCAGCTAAATGATCTTGGACAAGTGGATTAAAATTGAAGTGCCAGTTTCCTTATTTGTGAAACACCCAGACACTGTTTCTATAAAGTTAAAACAAACTAAAAACCATTTTTAAAAATGTAAGTGGCACTAATAGATAAAATATAAAAATATATATTATACTATGCAGAAAGCCCTTGTCTATTTCTTCATTTTTAACACACATATAAGTCATGCCAAATCAAGCTGCTAAGTTACAAAGAACTGCATATATTCTACAATAGATAAAATTGAGCAATTTAAAAAAAATTTCTTAGCAAATCAGTACCCACATAAATGGTGGTAAGCATTTCTCACTTAGGCTAAATCATGGAAACAATGCAAAACTCTAGTGAAATAAAATTTTCTCTCTTTGAATGGAAAGGGTCCTCAAAAGAAAGTGTGTCTGCATTTCAATAATACATATTCAGATGTGAAATGAAAGCATTTAATCATTTAGACTTCCCTTAAATGACATGATCTCTGAATAACACTATGAAAAATATTAAGATTTTTGCAGCTATTTGATGGATGAAATATATTGACAATAGAAGTAATGTACCAAAATCAAATGAACGGTCACAAACTTTCCAAAATATTTTACATACTAAGTAAATAACAATGCAATGTTCTTGATCATTTAATTAAAAAACCAACAGTCTTGGGTCTGCCAAATAGCCATTTGGTTGATCAATATTTTCCAAAATATATAGCTTCCAGAGGACAAAGAAAGGTCGAGTATATTTTGTTCATATTAAATAAAAACCTTAAGAGCTGATGAATTTGATAATTATCATGTCATCAAAGTAAAATGAGAACTATGAATATTAATCTAGATTTTTAGTGACAAATGCAAGCAAACAGAGCATATCCTTATTCAGGTAAGTACAGAGAATTCTCTGTCAACCGTACCTGACTTCAAATAATTACTTTTTATTTTCCCAGAAAACAGTCATAAGTAGCTGCTGTGGCCTTGTCAAAATTTCTTGGTTAAATTAATAGAATCATTGTTCTCAGTGAAAACCCCGTGACACCTGCTTGAAAGGGAAGAGACTGTGATCCCCCAGCTGCCTATCATAGCTTATCCCAATGCTGACTAAGCAAATGAAAGGAAATGGTCCTATGGTATCCCTGACACAAGCAACAAAGTTCGGAACCCAACTGCCATGCCTGATTTATTAGATTCATCTACCTAGAGCTGCAAGACTGAGTAACAGGTATAAGAGTCCCTTCCATGGTTTAATCATGTCTTAGCTACACAGATTCTAGGGTTTGCCATACAGAAAACTGGAAAAAAAGAGATTCCAGGAAATTATTTTTTGTTAGGTAGGACAATGATTATTACGAGCTAAGTGCACTCCAAGATGATGAAAACACTTTCAAATTGAAAGGGTGTATATATAAACCCTAAATGAAGGAATGTAGAGGACACTTAAGAAAAGTTTTAAAGGAAAGATCCTTTGTATATTTAATGAGATCCCACTAGCTGAAAGTTATATGCCTCAGGTTTCTCTTCAAAATGGGAATAGATATACGTAATATAATGCTATTGCCAGAGTAATAGAACTTTGTCCATCTTCCCTTTGTATTTTAAGTGCTGCTGTCAAACATGACTCAACTGGACTTTTAATTTGCTTTAAAGACCATCTGCTAACTTCACTACTCTAAGTCCATGCTGTCTCACAAGCATGGCTTTCTAATTAGTTAGGATGCTGGATCAGATTCAAGAACTCTCCAAAATCAATTTTACAATTGCCAAAGTCAATTGTCAGGGACAGGGAGATTCTGTGTGATTTAAGAAGTTTATAGTATTTGTAAACCCTAGAAATTTTATAGCTTCCTTTAACTGGTCAATCTGTATAATAACCATTCTTTTAATCAACCCAAAATGACACATTTAAAACATGAAATAGAGCACTTACCTCTTAAAATACAATAAGTAGGTTTAACACCTATAAACTTCTTTTTAATGTTAACTAGGAATATTTTGAAAATTAACAATAGTTAAAAATGGTTTGGATAGTATGTCAGTACTAACATGAGCCAACTATACTTCTACGTGATACGCTTCTGTGATTAAATTCACTAATATTTATAGTTGTAGTTCTAGACATTATAGCATAGACCATCAGCATATTTTCATAATTTTATTTTAATTATGTTAATCTGAATCATTAACTCAAATTTACAATCCTTAAGTGTTTCAGCGTTAAGAAAATAAGACTTCATATCATAATTTTTGACTCATAGTATTTCCCTCAGACTTTTTCTTACTGTGTTTATTCAGGCAATGTTAGCTTACAACCCTGTATATGTTTTAAGGGTATATATTCATACCTCTACAAATCTAAGTTACCAAAACATGCCCACCACTGAAATATCAATAATCTTCTAGCATATTCCCCCAATATTTGGACTTTTACTTGTCCATTACCACAATTTTCATTTTGACAAATAGTAACCCTTACGAATTTTATAGCTCATTTTAAATTTTTATGTATTTTTAATAAGAAAACTTAAAGTAATTATCATAGCTTTATAAAGTGGTATTATTAAGAAGTATTTGAAAGGGAAATTGTAAGCCTATATCCTATGTAATACCAATGTAATGTCACTCTACATAAGGGACTCACTTTACCATTTTTGTGTATGTTTAAGATGCACACATCATTATCCGATAAGTATATACATATATATATAGTGTAAAATGATTGCTACAATAGGGTGAGTTAACACCTCCATCATCTCCTATGTGGTGAGAATATTTAAGATATATTGTTACCACTTTAATGTATGTAATGCAGTATTAATTATAGATTTCTTGGTGTACCTTAGATCCTGAGAATGTATTTCTCTTAAAACTGGAAGTCTATACACTTTGACCAACATTTCCCCATTTCCTTCACCCCCAAGTCCCTGGAAACCACAGTTCTACTCAACATGCTTAAAGATTACACAAATAAATGATAGCGTGAATTATATATTTTTTTGTATTTGAATTATTCCATTTAGTATATGTCTTCAAGTTCCATTCATGCTATTACAAATGGCAGAATTCCTTTTCATCCCATGACTGAATAACATTCCATATGTTTATATACCACTATTCTTCATTCATCTGTAGATAGAGATGTTAGTTGTTTCCTTATTTTGACTATTTTGAAAATGCTAATTAACATGAGAGTACATATATCTCTTTGAGATCTTGACTGAATTTCCTTTGTTGTGATTTCAATAATGTTCCAGCATCTTCACCAGGAATAGATTCCATCTCAAGAAATAATTTTATTTGTTCATTCAAAGATTTTGGATGAATTTCCCATCTATTAAAGATATGTCAGGAGATTGCTGCAATTCAGCTACATATTTGGGATCCATTTATAATTCTAGTTCTCTTACTCTTTCTACCATATTTAGTTATTCCATCCACTGAAGTCTTAAGCCCCTCAAAGACACCTATGAGAACTGGAAATCAATTTCTTCCAACCTTCTATCAATGCTGATATTTTTACCTCCTCCCACGAATCATAAATATGTCTAGTGGCATCCAGAATGGTGAATCTTTCCCAGAAGTTTTTTAATTTACTGTTCTCAGATCTATTAGAGAGATGACTATCCATGGCAGTTATAGCCCTATGAAAAGCATTTCTAAAATAATAAGACTTAAAAATTATAAATGATTTCTTGATTCATGGGCTGCAAAATGGATGCTGTTTTAGCAGACATGAAAACTACAATTACAATATCAAAGACATTAATCACAGACCACCATGATAGATAGAATAATTTAAGAATCTAAATAATGAAAAACTGAGAATTCCAAAATGTGACACAGAGATTTGAGTGAGCACATGTGGCTGAAAAATGGCACCAGTTGACCTTCTCAAAGCAGGGTTGCCACAAGTTTCAGTTTGTAAAAAATCCCATAGTATATGCAAAACACAATAAAGCAAAGGACAATAAAACAAAGTATGCCTATGCAGCTATTACCAAAACATCTTGATGAGTTAAGTGTGAAAAATATGTCTGGTAGAGGCATTTTCAAAATATTTTGAACAATATAATCTCCATGGGATTAAAGTGATTTCTGAGGCAACTTCAATGGCTAGGAGAAAGTTAGGGGAGAATTACTAGAAAATACATCATATTGTACCTTAAATTGCATTCATTAGTTAAAGAAACTACCACTGGGATCTCATTTAGTGTCAGGGAATCATTCTTTGCTTTCCTTTTTAGCAGCAAACATGGTCATGCACTGGATGAAATGGATCACTGACTGTCTACTAGCATCAGCTGGGCAACAAAAAAGCAAAATAAGCTATCTCTAGCATTATGTTTGCAAATAATCATAATATTGAGATCTCTAAACTTTATAAAGAGAGGCAAAATGAATTTTAAAGATTAGTCTCATATTCTGCCCTGTAAGCAACATAAGTAGATAGGAGGGTAGACAAATGATGATGAGGAGGAGGAGGACGAGGATGTCGATGACGATGATGATGGATAGATGGATGGATAATCCATCAATACCTGTGTTATACTGTATTTTTAACAAAATAGTCCCACGCTTGTCCTCCATCCACGATTTTTTCCTGTTTAACAATTTATTAGTTGTTTATAATTCATATACATGCTAGAAAATATCTTTATTATAAAATATATAGAAGTGCATTTGACCAAAAACATTAAAAATAATGTGAGTGTGTATGAAATTCTGGTATATGATATTGATACTTAAAAAAAAAGAAGATACTACAAAAGGCAAATTTAGCATTAAGAGGTAGTTTCTTTGCAAAATTGCCATTTTCTGACTATAGGGGAATAATTAGAAAAACTGGTATAGTTCTCCCAATCCCCTTTTATCCATCCCAATTTCCTTGTGTCTGTATGTAGTCTGAGGATAGTGTCCCATTCAAATGTATTTCTTTCTTAACCCTATACTAAACTTTAACCTGATTCCCCAATAATGGAAAATTAGAGTGAGAATTTGAAAGCTTTGATTATTATATTTAAAAAAATAATATCTAAATCTATACCAACCTTATTTCCCACCCTTACAGATATTTGTATATAAATAGGAGATCACATTTTATTCTACCCAATAGCTTCTTATTGAGCGGGATTTATGAAATAATAATAAACTACAGAGGGAATATTTGGGAATAAGATTGTCCTTCTGAACTTTCAAAAATTTTTCCATTTCACAAGCACAAGAAATAAAAAATCAGAAAAGATCATCCACTGTGAATCAAACACTTTTGCAACTGATATAAAGGTAATTAGAATAGAATACATTTTGGGGCTCAACTCTTTAAAATAGAAACCTAAGTACTGAGTGATAATGAATGTTGTTAAACTTCTCTGGCCACCTAGAAAATATTAGAGGTAATATTATCTAAACCATAAATTTGTGTTTAGGACTAAAGAGTGAATCCACAGAAGGATTCATCCAGTACATAGTAAGGACTCAATACATGATTGAGAGAGAGAAAAGAAGGAATATACCCACCAACAGGAGGGGGAAAGGAGTTCATTAATGTCTTCACAAAATCCCTGTCTCATTCTTAATCAATGTGCCCTTCTTTCTGGATTTTGAGTCTAATGATTGTCATTAGCTGTATGTTAGAATCATCTGAAAAGCTTTAAAATCCTGGTGGTCAGGCTGCATTCCAAATCAGCTAACTCAGAAATGCTGGGACCGTAATAGCAAGAGTTCATAAATCTCTTTAGTTGTTTTCAGTATGAGCTGAGGTTAAGAACAATTACTCTGTTTCTTTCCTCATACTCACTTACTCATTGCCAGTTGAGTTTTGTTGGCTCTGCTATAATACTTTAAGTTCAGCAAGTCTAAAACATGCTGAAAACATTTTTTAAGAACATCTTGTTTTAGCAAAGAAGGAGAGGATGTATCAAAACACATAACTTTTGATTTCTTGGCATTGTTCTCTGTTCGTTTATTTTTTAATAGAGGGACCAAGTTATACCATAACATATTGGACTCACAAATAAAAATCTCTTGCTCTCCTTGAGAATATATAATGTGATGTGGAGACTAATCATTAAGGTTTATATTCATTGCAAAAAGAAGTTTCAAAGTATGGAGCTATAGGGATTTTTCCTAATGCAGATTCAATAAATCCTTGCTCTGGATCATTTAAATGCTTGAATGGAAAGTGGCTGTTTATTGTAAAATTATGTGCCATAAAATGTACTTGTAAAATTGCATGACCAAACAAGAGTTCTCAGAATCTCCTCTCAGAAATACAATATGCAAATTTTTGTTGCTTATTTGAGTAAAATTTATTTCTCTCATCAATTAGAGAAATACAAGTAGATCTAAGTTTTGAAAGGATATTAAAAAAGAAAAAAAGTCACCTACCTGAGCATGAAAGAAAAACAGATTTATGTTTTCTTACCACAATGGGAAAATGGTTACAATTATGAACAAGCCCTTGAAGGTAATAAATGAATTTTTCATATGATGTCATTTTTTACTAGCTATTATAATCATTTTCTCCTTATTGTGTTCTCCAACTTGCCAATAACAGCATTTTAACATCCCCATGCAACAAGCCATACTCCACTATGTGGCCTAATATTTCACTTTAATATCCATTCATTTTCAACAGCTCGGGCTCTCCGAGGTCTTGCAGAAGCACTCTGTCTCTGGTGAGGTGTCAGTTTAAGTGTGATGTATTATTCAGTTTGGTAAAGGAGGTGTAACTACTCAGTAGCAATCATGGGAATCAGGGGGAAGAAAGTGTACAAACATTTGGGACCCAAAAGTCATTTCACTGGTAAATAGTGTCTGAGTTTTGCTAATGGATCTTACTTAAAGTGTAGGACACTATTTATACATTTTTAAAAACCCTACATAACGCAACTAAAGTGACACTCTATTTCAATTACAATGTTGTAGATAGTATAGAAAGTAAGGTTCCAATGTGACTACTAATACTTCCGAAGGTGGTAATACAAGAAGGCAGCCAAGAGCACAGACACGACATAAATCCCAAGGTCTCCTCTTGCAACATACATGTTCTGTATTCATCCTAATAGATGTAGGGGAAAGTCCAGGATGTCACCTCCACATAATCTGCCCTCTTTTCCCTCTTTCTCTTTAAACTTTTTTTTTAGATGTATTTATTTATGCATACAAGCTAGGGTACAGGCCAGAGGCGTGGGGCGGCAAGAGGGTTCACCAGAGACAGTGGGGAGCAAAACAGGCAGATCGACGGAAATACACTGCTGAGGGTAACAGCGGGTGAGGCAGGAGAGGTCTGCCACACCATGTGGGATTCTCCCCAGCCGGGCATCGAATTTGCGTCGCCACTGCCGACAGCTCCACAGCACAGCACTTAAACGCTGAGCCACCAGGGAGGCCCATTTCTCTTTAAACTTTTGGATCCCAAAATATGTAGGAAAACAGTCAAATAATAGACAAATTTTGTTATAAAAGATTAATTATGTCGGGCCTCCCTGGTAGCGCAAGGGGTTAAGTCTCAGCACTATGAAGCTATCCGCAGTCATGGCAGCAAGAGTTTGATCCCTGGTCAGGGAGCTTCCCACATGGCGCAGCAGACCTCTATCTTGCCCGCTTCTCCCCTCAGCAATGTACTTCAGTAGATCTTCCTGCTTTGCTCCCCACTCTGTCTCTGGTGAATCCTTTCACCACCGCATACCTTTGGACTACACCCCAGTTCGTATGCATGAATAAATAAATCTTTAAAAAAATTATGTCATTGTGATACACTAAAGTAAACAGTAGATCAAGGGTCTGAATACTTAATCCAAGTTCTGTGACCAACTAGCTTTATGGTCACTGTATTTCTCTAAGCCTCAGTTTCCTCAAGAGTAAACTAAGAACATGGATTTGAATTTTTCTAAGATGTCCATTAGTTTAAAATTTTAATAGCCATCAGGGATGTTACTGAAAATTTCTATTTAAATTCTAATAGCTTCAAAAAGCTTTCTAAACAAAGGAATATACAATCTTACCAATTAAGTCATCGATCATTTATGGTCTTCTTGTCTATTTATTTTAATTTACAACTTCATATGTGGAATTTCTCGAGTCAGACAGTTTATAAATAAATGTTTATAAATATTAATTGACTGACACCTCATAATAACTCTACAGGGAAGGTAATATTATTATCACCAGCGAGATAACTTGCCCAGGATCATACAACATGTGTGGAAATCCCAGAATTCAATTCAGGAATCCGGCTTTATCTGTTCTGTAGGATAATATCACATACTTCTCATTTAATCATAAAACTAGACTAATAAATAATAAAGGCAATCCTTCTATAATAATTAAGTTTGCTGTAGAGGAGAATGGCTAAGTTCCAATTTGAACAACTGAACTTCACTATAATTGAGTTGCTTTGAGTGACAAATAAGTACCTGGAATTGGGCTCTGATCTAAGAAAGAAATAAATGCTGACAAATGAATATTTCAGTCAGTTAGTAAGGAAGCTTACAATGGGCTGATGTCACCATCAGCATTTTAAATATTTTGACTAAGTTGCATAGAAACCTTGAAATTTTTTAAAACAACTTTCCATGGTAATCACAGTGCTTCATGCACAATGGTGGTAAAAATGAGTTTTTGAAAATTCTCAAATGGACACCTAGTTAGACTCAGTGCCCACCTTTAATTGCATTTAAGCCGTGAGCAGTGGAAATAGTAGCCACTAGTCATTAGTTTTGCTTTCTACTGTGCCCTATGAGACTGGTAAAAGAGTCACTTAGAATCAACGCATAATAATAACAGCCAACAAAAGTCCAAAGCATACACTGAAACTGAGATAACGCACATTAAAAAATAAACAGTCTCAGAAATTAAAGTAAGATCATAGTTTCTAGGGATAGGACCCTAGGATACATAGTCACAGCCAGTGCAGGTGCTTTAGTTTAAGACAGAAATTAAATTAAATTTCTCCTAATTCATCTCAAAGGATATGTGTTAGTCTCCAAGGAAGTGCATATGGGGTTGTTGAGTCCTAAGAGTGAGCAAGGATACTCCAAAGAGTTTGAAATGTATTCTTCAAAGATTACACTGGTCAACACTGAGATCATTAAAAAGGCCCTAATTCATAGTATCTTGGTGTGTTGAACATGAATATAACCCCGAAAATTTTTTATTAGCTCTCGTTTTGAAGATATTTCATATAATTCATTTTACATGTCTCACCGTGTAAATTTATTCAGTAGGACTGCACAACATCCTAAATCAGCCGAGAATGATGTAATATTGCATTGCATTGCATAATACCATCATGCACACATCATCCAGAGTTGATGGCATCATTTCCTGATGCAATGCAACACTATTGCCAGGCGGCTGCTGAAGAAAGGTGACATCAGCAGTGCACTATAGAAAGCCCTGTCGGAAAGGTTGAGCATTGAAAATATTTCAGACTTTGTGCGAGACTGTTTAAGCTACTGTTCCATAGAACTGTTCCATAGAACTGTGCCATTCAGGCACAAGACAGAATAGTCATGCCTCAAAGGTGTGTTAATAGCGTGCACAATTTCTGCTCTATTTGTGGGGAAGTGACATTTGCCAACCAGAAGAAAAGCGTCACTTCTCAAGTGAAGAAGGCTTATTACCTGTACTTTGAATGCAAGGTTGGTGACCAAGACAAGCCTTGGGCCCCGCATATATGCTGTGCTACATGTACAACACAGCTTTCGCAATAGCTAAATGGCAAAAGACCATCAATGCCGGTTGCAGTTCCCACAGTGTGGAGAGAGCCAAGCAACCACAAGAAATATTGTTATTTCTGCTTGGTTCCTCCTCTTCCCAAAGGAATAACAAAGCAAAAGAAGTCAAGAACAGCCTACCCAAACATTCCATCTGCATTGAGACCAGTTCCACATGGTGAGGGACTTCCTATTCCAGAAACTCCAGCAGAAGATTCTCTTGATTCATCTGATGAGGACAAGAGTGAGCCCACCTGTTCTCCTCCTGTTCCATCAGCATGCAGTGATGCAGATTGTCACTGTGGTGCATCATCAACCCCACACAGACTAACACAGGAAGAACTAAATGACCTGGCCCGTGATTTGGACTTATCTAAGAACAAGGCAGAATTGCTAGGATCAAGCCTCCAACAATGGAATCTTCTAGAAGAAGATGTCACAATTACTTTATATCGAAAGCGCCACCAGCAGTTGGTGCCTTTCTTCAGAAAGGAAAGTACTCTGGTATTCTGTTCTGATGTTGAGGACATCAGCAATGCCTTAGAAATCACTCATGACCCACAAGAATAGAGACTATTTCTAGACTCTTCGAAACTGAATCTTAAGTCTGTGCTTTGGCACAATGGAAACCATCTTCCATCTATTCCAGTAGCGCATGCTGGCCACATGAAAGAGACACACGATCACTTAAAGCAGTTACTGAATTCCATTGAGTATAGCAAGTACACCTGGCACGTCTGTGTTGATTTGAAGCTAATTGCCCTTTTCATGAGACTGCAGGAGGGATGGACAAAATACATGTGTTTCTTATGTGAGTGGGATAGCTAAGCAAGTGAATGGCACTAATCGTGGAAGGAATGGACTCGCAGACAAAATGTAGCAGCTGGACAGAATATCCAGCACCCACCTCTGGTTGAGGCTCACAAAATCCTGCTACCACCCCTTCACATCAAACTAGGTTTGATGAAGAATTCCGTGAAAGCCATGGACCGGAACTCACCAGCTTTCCGATACCTGCATGAAAAATTTCCTTGCTTCAGCGAAGCAAAGATTAAAGAGGGAGTGTTTGTGGGTCCTCAGATACAAGAGCTCTTCAAAGATGACCAGTTCAACAACTTGCTGCAGGGTGATGCGAAACAAGCATGGAACACTTTTCACCTAGTGTCTACAAACGTTTTGGGAATGTTAGGGCAGAAAACTGCAAGGAACTATTAGAAGACATGCTGATGCAGTATCAGAAACTTGGCTGCAATATGTCTCTAAAGATCCACTTCCTTCATTCCCATCTGAATTTCTTCCCTGAAAACTGTGGATACCGCAGGTTAGTGATGAACATGGCAAATGTTTTCATCAAGATATTGCATCAATGGAACAAAGATACCAGGGAAAATGGTCCACTACAATGCTGGCTGACTACTGCTGGACACTCTCCAGAGATGCTCCGGAACAGCTGTACAAAAGACAAGTGAAGAAATCTAAGAATGGGCCTCCCTGGTGGAGCAGCGGTTAAGTGCTGCGCTGTGGAGCTGTCGGCAGCAGCGATGCGAGTTCGACGCCCGGCCGGGGAGAATCCCACATGGTGCGACAGACCTCTCCTGCCTCGCCCGCTGCTCCCCTCAGCAGTGTATTTCTGATCTGCCTGTTCTGCTCCCCACTCTGTCTCTGGTGAAGCCTCTCACCACTGCACCTCACCGCTCCTCTGGCCTGTCCCCCAGCTGTATGTATAAGTAAATAAATCTTAAAAAAAAAAAATCTAAGAAGTAGTCTGTGACTTGATTTTTTACAGGTATTAACCATAGGCCTATTACTACTGGCATGCATTTTGTGATGTAAACATCCATTTATTGCAGATTTAAAAAAAATTAGAGCCAAAATTAGAATTTGACTGTCATATTCATGTTGAGCACATACAAATTGATGGGAAATGACTAATTTTATTTCAGTAACATGACTTTTGTAAAAATTTGCTAACCAGTGTTATCTGTGTCCTGAATACATTATATATCTCTTGCACATTATTACAAATATTTGCCAAATTTGCATGTTATTGTGGATTAATAAAACACAGAAGTAAAATATTTAGAGAGAGATTTGAAAGTTATCTTTGCAATCAGTTTCTTCCCCCTCATCCAAGGTTACTAAAATGTGGAGATGTAATAATTATCTTACTCCTAAAAAGACTTAAGGATGCCAAAGTTCTGAGTATTAAGCCTATATTGTACATGATCTGTTTAGAGACCCTTCAAGAAGAACCTTTGTTCAAAGATAGTCTCCAAATTAGATGTGTGAAATTTCAGCATCAGAGTGCCTCTTGTTGCTTGAGTAAACCTTGATATTTGGGGAGCAATCATGTTTTGGAGGTTATAAATTTTCTTTAGAGTGTCAGGATACACACACCATCAAATAGACATGTTGTTGTTTCCCAACAATTTAGGTTGTTATTTTATGACCCATTTTCACATCTTTTATAAGAAAATAATTTGTGTGTGTGTTTGTATTACATTTGCGTGTGTGTTTGTGTTACATTTTAAAAAAATGTGCTTTCCAAATATCGCGGTGTTTATTGATAATCTTGTATCTTGTAAGAAGTTAGTAATGAACACCTTCTCACAGGGTTAATAATTCAGTTCCATCATATATTACTAAATTCTATAATACCCTTGAAGGAGAAAATATCAATGCCTTCATTTTACAAATAAAGAAAAAGAAACATGGGAAGCTGCATTGGTCCAAAACTCTTTTGGCTAAATGCCAGTTAATATTTTACCCTAGATTTCTGAAGTCCTTCCCCTTTCCATTGCAATCTAAAGCTTGAGTCAGTGGCTGGCCAAATCGACTCACTTTCTACTTTTGTATGACAGATAATCTAAAGATGAGGGCCTCCTTGTTGGCCTAGGGGTTAAATCTCAGCACTATTTACACGAT
>PVIJ01020970.1:0-19642 GCA_004024925.1 Scalopus aquaticus | reverse complement strand
TATATACTATATATATACTAATATATATACACTATATATAGTATATAGTGTATATATAGTATATATAGTATATAGATTATATATACTATATATACACTATATACTATATATACTATATATACACTATATACTATATATAGTGTATATATATTAGTATATATATAGTATATATATATATATATATATAGCATATAGTATATATAGTATAGTCTATATATAGATACTATAAATGTTCACTGTAAAAACTCTGGTTAAAAAAAAAAAGTCTTGGGGCCTCCCTGGTGGCACAACAGGTTAAGTGCAGCGCTGTGGGGCTGTTGGCGGCTACTTCGCGAGTTTGATGCCTGACTGGGGAGATTCCCACAGGACACAGCAGACCTCCCCTTACTCCCCCGCTGTTCCTCTCAGCAGTGTATTTCGGTCGATCTGCTTGTTCTGCTCCCCACTCAGTCTCTGGTGAACCCTCTCACTGCCCCCACACCTCTGGCCTGTACCCCAGATTGTATGCAAAAATAAATAAATCTTTAAAAAAAAGTCTTAATTTGCATTTCCTTGATTATAAGTGATGCTGAACATTTTTTCACGTATCTGTTAGCCATTTGCTTTTCTTCTTTGGAGAAGTGTCTTTTGAGCTCTTCTGCCCATTTTTTGACTGGGTTATTGGCCTTGTTTTTGTTGAGTTGTGTGAGTTCCTTGTAAATTTTTGTTATCAGTCCTTTATCGGATGTATTGTGTGCAAAGATCTTTTCCCAGTTGGTAGGGTGTCTGTTAGTTTTGGTTAATGTCTGTTTTGCTGTACAGAACCTTTTTATTTTGATGTAATCCCACCTGTTTATCTTGTCCTTTACTTCCTTAGCTTTGGGGATATTACTTCATACCTGATAGAATGGCTCACATTAAAAATATAGGCAACAACAAATGCTGGAAAGGATGTGGAGAAAAAGGAACTCTTCTACACTGCTGGTGGGAATGAGAACTGGTCCAACCGCTATGGAAAGCTGTATGGCGATTCCTCAAACTGCTCAACATGGAGCTTCCATATGACCCAGCAATACCACTTTTGGGAATCTACCCAAAGACACAAAAACACTAATCCAAAAGGATACATGCACCTGTATGTTCATTGTGGCACTGTTCACAATAGCAAAGGTATGGAAGAAACCCAGATGTCCAAAAATAGGTGATTGGATCAAGAAGATGTGGTACATATACACAATGGAATACTATTCAGTATTCAAAGAAGATAAACACATGCAATTTGCAGTGACATGGATGGAATTAGAGGGGATCATACTCAGCGAAACAAGCCAGAAAGAAAGAGAAAAATATCAAATGGTTTCACTTATAACAGGACTATAGGGAAACCAAATAGGAGAGAGACACTTGGGGGAGTGGGGGGAGTGGGAGGATAAGGGCACAAAATGGAGTAGAAAAGGACACAAGAGACATGGATATGGATCACGGGTGATTTGGTGGTGGGTTACCCAAGGGGAATACAAAATGTAAAAGATATAAATAACAATAAAAATATATATTTATATAAAAAAGTCTTAATTTTTCAAATGCACACATACACACATACACAATTATTTTGAGCTCGTTAAGACTGACCCTCATAATATAAGTCTGTCCTGAAATTGTTGAACAGATTTATATGAGGCTGTTTTATCTCTAGTGAGATGTCAGCAACTCCTTGAAAAAGAGCTTGGCCTGAACACTATCCTTAATATGAGGATGCCCAATGAATACCTGCCAATAACCATAACACCTCTGAGCAAATGTGGCCTCCCAAATAAATTGCCCCAAGGAGCAGGCCTCTTGCAGCTAAGCTCAGCTTCATTTCTTTCTTTTTTTTTATTAAGATTGATTTATTTATACATACAAGCGGGGGTACAGGCCAGAGGCATAGGGCAGCGAGAGGGTTCACCAGAGACAGAGTGGGGAACAGAACAGGCAGATCGATGGAAATAGCCCCTTTACTGTGCCCTCTCCCAGAGAATGTCACCTGCATTTCTCCAGTCATGCAAACCCTAAATCTAGAAGCTATCCTTGACAGCTGCCTCCTCCCCAGTTCCCCATGCCACCTATCTCCTGTTTCTAGCAACGTTACCCCTTCAATATTTAATGTTGTCATTTTCCTAAGAGGTTCTCTTAATCCTTTGATTTTAAAATCACTGTCTAGGGACTCCCCGGTGGCGCAGTGGTTAAGCGCTGCGCTGTGGAGCTGTTGGCAGCAGCGACGCAAGTTCGACGCCCAGCCGGGGAGAATTCCACATGGCGCGGTGGACCTCTCCTGTCTTGCCCGCTGCTCCCCTCAGCAGTGTATTTCTGATCTGCCTGTTCTGCTCCCCACTCTCTCTGGTGAAACCTCTCGCCTCTGGTCTGTACCCCAACTTGTATGTATAAATAAAAAAAATAAATCTTTTAAAAAAAATTATAAAATCACTGTCTATTTATTTGAGTCAATGTCACTGAGGTATAATTTACATACATGCCTCTGTTTTAAGTATTCAATTCATTGAGTCTTGACAAATACATGCATTTGCAACCACCACCATAATCAAGACACAGAACATTTCTCTCACCAATAAAGTTGTCTCTGCTCATTTGCATTCATTTCCCCACTCCATTCCTCTATCACAGACAAATACTGGTCTTCTCTAATTCTATAGGCTATTTTTATCTTTTCTAGAATTTTGTATAAATGAAATGATATAATATGGAGTTTTTCTATCTGGCTTATTTTATTAAGCATAAAATTTTTGAGATTTGTCCACCTTGTGGCATGTACCAGCAATTCTTTTTTCTTAATGATAAATATTTTATTATATGACTATACCACAATAAATTTTTACCTACTTACCTTGTAATGGTCATTTTGTAGGCTTTCAATTTGTTGCTATTTTGATTACAACTGATGTACACATTTGTGAACAGCTCCTTGTCTGATCATATGTTCTCATTCTTAATACCTAGGAATGGAATTTCTAGGTCATATTGTAGGAATAACTTCATAAGACACTGTCAAATGGTTTTCTAAAGTATTTGAGCAAAGGAGGAAATCAAGGACTGACATACAGTTTAATCTCCTGAACACTTTAAAATCCATGCTGTCAACAAATGAGGACATTTGGCCACCACCAAGGAGATATGATCAATACAGTGGGAAGAGGGAGAAAGGAGAGCAACTGCATAAATGTTTTCTCTAGAAAGTTCAAGGTGTCCTGGTATCTTCTTCACTTGACCTGCAGATCTTTATTAAATGGCTAAAGTAGGGATTTGGCTTTGTCTTCCAAGTGACTGAGTTTTTACCAAAATCAGTTCTTGGAATCCTTCACTTCTATTCCTCTGAACAGTTCTCAGCAAAATAAACATCTGTATATATTTGTAAAAAAATAAATAAATAAACAGTTAAAATGAAGTGACTACATAAAACCTTCCTTTTTTGTTCTACATGTGGGCAAGTAAATAAATTCCTTCCTTTTATCCCGCTCTCTTTTTCTTTCTCTGTCACAGGGAAATTCAAATATTGCATCCTTGTCCCAGATATGGAAACCCCACACAGATACCAGCTCCTAGCCACTATTCAAACCAAAGCCACTGTACCACTCCCTTCCTAAGGTCATTCCAAATAGGCTTGTGTAAATCATCCTCTCCTTCAAAGACACTTGTGTGAATGATAAATGTCTCTTAAAATCTTTTTGGTGAGGGCCTCCGTGGTGGCACAACAGGTTAAGTGTCAGCACTATGACGCTATCAGCAGCCACTAGAGCACGAGTTCAATCCCCAAGCAGGGAGCTTCCCACATGGCGCAGCAGACTTCTCCTGCCTCACCTTGCTGTTCCCCTCAGCAGTGTATTTCAGCAGATCTGCCTGTTCTGCTCCCTAATGTCTCTGGTGAATCCTCTCATCCTCCCCCACGCTGCTGGCCTATACTCCAGCTCTTGCATGCATAAATAAATAAATCTTTTAAAAAAATAATAAAATAAAAAAAAATCTTCTTGGTGAATGGGATGTCACAAAACCACTAATTGTGGAAGTCTGATTCCTTCACAGGGTGGCCACCAGAGTCTGGATGTAGGTGAAAGCCCAAGCAGTTATTGCTTTGTGCTATGGCAGCATTTGCTTTCTTTGCATTCATACAACTGCATAACTTCTTAAATAAAGATCTATATGTATGTTGTTTACCATTGCACCAGTTTTTTTTTCTATGTAAATAAACCATGATATGAATGTCCCACACATTGAAAGAAGAATTGCAAGAGGGTATAAGTTAGATAGCATATGACAGAAATTTGGAGAAACAAGTAGCTATGCATTGGGAGGAAGTCAAGATAATTAAGATCAAAATTCTTGGGAACAAGATAAAAGTCACATAAGCCAGTGCAATTTAAAGTGGTCCCTAGGCCACCATCATCAGGGAATTTGTTAGAAATGCAAATCCATGCACCCAAATGAATCAGAATCCTGGGAGCAGAGCCTAGCAATCTGTGTTTTAACAAGCTCTCCTGATGATTCTGATGCCTGCTGAAAATTTAGAACTACTGCTTCAAGTGACATAAAAAGCAATTGATTGACCCAGAATTGCAAATGGTATAGCTCTCGTAGACAAGAGCTTTATGAGCAACCTCCCTAGGCATCCTTTCAAAATAAGATAGATCTAGTAAATTCTATCAAGGGAAATAAATTATGAAAATGAAACATTAAAAAGAAAGACTGTCTTCAGTAAAAGAAAATGAATACCTATATATAAAAGGTCAAAGGAAGTTAAGAAGTAAAAGTGCTAAGAATATTTATGTGCAATTGCACTTATAGTGGAATTTTCTAAAAGGGGATTTGTAAAAGTGAATCTAAGTGATTCTTAAAAGGAGGAAAAGGTTTAATAGACTAGTCGGTATGAATGTAGAATTTTTTAAATTAAAATGATTTAAAGTATTTTAAAATAAATCCATTTCTTTCTCAGTACAAATAAAGAATCCAAAATTATATATATTTTTTCTATCTCCACTGCCACTACCCTGGTCCAACTTAATATCTCTCTCACCTGAATTCCAGCAATAATTTCCTAACTGTTCTTATGGCATGTACTCTTACTTTCCTCTAACCCATTTTCCATATAACAGTATGAATTACCTAAATTATATCTTATAACTATCTCAAGTTATGTTATAACACACCTATCCCAAATTTTATTGTTACATGTTACATAAAATCTAAACTTTTTACCATAAGCTATAATGTCCTAAATTATCCAGATCCTGCCTAATTTCTAATCTTATGATCTCTAACTTATTCTCCCTTGCCTATTTTACTCCAAGTAACAGTAGCCATAAGTCTGTTCTCTCACAGGGCAAATGTGTTAACTCTCTCTCTTATAGATTTATATGTAGTGAACCCTGCTCACCAGTCAAGTATAGTTTTAATGCCACATTTGTAAAGACCTTTCTCATTACTCAGTCCAACATAACCCAGCCACTGTGTATTATATTACTATTATATTTTCTTCACAATTCTTACAATTATCATAATTCATTTTATTTATTCCTCTATTTATAGTGCCTTACACCAATAAAATGTAAAATCTATTAAGTCAGTACCTGTTGTGTCTGTGGAACTATTTCCTGTGCACGTACACTAGAACTAAACGCTTAACATTTTTTATGATTATTTGTTGAAATACATAATTTTATCTTAGCACTCTCCACTCCTTATTCATATATCAAAATCTCCCATTGTATTGACAGTTGTTTGAGAAGAAAGTTTGAAGTATAGGTCTCCCCAAGATGTCCAGAACAATTCTTTTCAAGACTTGTTACGTTGGCATGTGGATTAATTCAAGCTAAGCTCATTTGAGACTGTAAAGTCTCGAGAGAAATGTTCACCATTCCCTTAACTACCTGAAAGAAGGAAAATTGGGAGTTTTACCCAGATATAGGAATATCTTTAGAAATAACCTTTTATTAAAGAAAACTTGATATGGCAGGGCATCTATATAATTACGGAGCATATGGTTCATCACAAGAGTCTCTGTTCTGACTCCTTGAAGATCCAGCCTCCTCTCCTGTTCCTTTGCTCAGGATAAAAACCCTAGGTTTGTTCCATTTGCTTTAGAACATACATTCAGGTAGATTCACCATATTCATTCAAATAAATCTGATCTTTTCTCCTACTAACCTGCTTGAGAAGAACCCAGGAGGGTAGGGGGAATTTCAGGATGATTTTCTTTTGTGTCCTCCAAACCCAGAAATATACCAAAATAAGGTGAAATTATACATAAATTAATCATCACAGAAAAATGCTTCATTTTAGCCAATGAACATATTTACTGGTCAATAAAGTAATTTGAAAACCACATATTATTATTTTGGAGATTTTAGGTAAATCCATTTATTTAGCTGTAAAAGGAGCAACATATATTATTTTTCTTCCAGAATATTTGTCTTTGTGAAATAAAATGCAGTAAATGTTCAAGGTATAAATCTCATCATTTGTCTCTTTACCAGACCTAACAGCTGTTCATTCTTTTCTTTAACCCCATATTCCTTATGCCAAGACTGGCTCACGAGTCAAACCTCACCCATCACCAGGTTTTGAACAACCTGAGAGTTTAGAAAAGATCTTACATTTTTTAATGATTGAAAAGAATCAAAATAAGTATATAACACCTGAAAATTGTGTGAAATTAAGTTCAGTGTCCATAAATAAAGTTTATAGCACAAAGTCATACTCATTCAATTACACATTCTATTTTACAGTGGCTTTCATACTACAAAGGCAAGGTTTAGTGATTACAACATACGACTTTCAAAGCCTACAGTTTACTATCAGTTCCCCTGTAAAAAAAGTTTATAGTCTAGATTTGGTTGAGACCACAGCTATCATATTTTATCAGCCTGTGCTTTGCATTTATGTGGAACATTTTCTCAATAACTGTGGATTGATCCAATTTACCTTCATAATACCTAGTGTTAACAAACACACACATTCTTTAATATTAAAAGATTGGGTTTTATTTTATTTTCTGTCTTTTCTCTAAGACTATAAACTCCATAAAGGAGGAGTTAGGTGCTAAAAAGTCTAGCACCTACCTCTTCCTATTGAATTAATATTTGAGAATTAATATTAGAAAATGAATATGTGAACATGTAATTATGGTGTATAAATAGATAAGGAATTATTTTTTGCCATTTTACCTAAGGGAAATGTTAATAGGGTTTTACATTCTTATCAAGAAGCGAAATTATCTCATAAATTTAAGAAGTTCAAGATTTTCCTGTAATTGTTGGACATGGATATTTCATTAGGAAAAGCAATTCTGAATTTCCCCACATAAATACAATTATTCCAAATGAAAGAAAGCTAAATTCTGAGAACTAGGAGCTTGATTTCTCCATTATGAATTCCATTCATATATGTGAATTGTTTAATATCTCCCTGTATTGAGCCACTTCTGATTACAAGATACTTGAATACAAGAACTCAAAATGGGCTAATGAATCACTGATTATTTTGAAAGTTGGCCAGATTATGAGGGTTAAATTGTTCCAATAGAAAAATAATTGTGTGAGGCCTGAAAACTGCTGTTCATTTACTATGGTTATTATTTCCCATCATTAAAGCTAGAAATAAATTAATGTAGCAGGAAAAAAAGTGACTTTTATCCTTCTTTCTCTTCCCAGATTGACAAAGATTAGTGAGGTATCTTTCAGAAAACACTAAGCTTCTTTGTGAGGGAAGATATGAAGAAAGCAGAGTTTTAACTGATTCAAGAGAATGTCAAAACAGAAATTCAGTAAAGAAAGTACAGTCATGTTGAGTTTCTATCTGATACCAAGATAATGTGTAGTATTATCATTCATTTGTGTATATATAAGCTACTTCAGAAGTTATCTTTTTTATTTCTGAGGCATTTTTAAGTCTTGGATTTGATGTTGTTATTCCCAGGGTATATTTAGTGAAAGTCTTAATTTTTCTAGATAATATAAATACAGTCCATTCTGTGGATTGCTAGACCAAATATATTAACCATTTTCTTTCTTGTACTCTCTTTAGCATATGTATGTTCACATTTTTTCCTGTTGACCAAAAATATCTACATTCTCAATGTTGATGGGTAGCCTGTGCCCAGATGTATATACAAAGTTAAATGACAAATAAGGTTATCACAACAGCAACTATTTCCTAGGATTTGAAGATGATTGATAGATAATAGATAGATAGATATAGATAGATAGATAGATAGATAGATAGATAGATAGATAGATGATACATACATACATACATACATACAGCTCCTATTCTTCTTAATGAGGTGAATGCTTTTGACTTCCATGTTTTGCTTCTCTGAATAGGTAAGCTATCTTCAAATATTGCATGATTCTAAATGATAGTATTTTTGTGATTTATTGTGATAAGAGAGATGAATCCAAAAGTGCAGAAATTTGAGTAACTCTTCTAAGTAGAAACAAGGCAGAAAGAAACCTCATCTCTCCACCCAGAGGTTATCCTGAGGCATATGGACTTGGTCAGAGTTCTAGGGGGGTATAAAGAACTCAGTTTATTAAAACCTCAGGTGGTGTGGACATGACTTATTTCAAAGAGGTCAATTCATTTCTAAAAACAACCATAGCATGAACCAGAATTTACAGGGATTTACTGCTCCAAATGGGTTTCAGATCATGGAACTGGGAAACAAAAAGCAAGGATTTATTGATTTGCTCAATATCATATATTTAGTAATTACAAGGCTCTGGGCCTAGTCTCAGGTGTTAGGAAGCCAAATGATCAATCTAGCAATCTCTTTAGTATTCATGGATTTTTTTTTTTAATATTTATTTATTTATTTATTTATTTATTTATTTTTAAGATTTTATTTTATTTATACATACAAGCTGGGGTACAGGCCAGAGGCATGGGGCGGCGAGAGGGTTCACCAGAGACAGAGCGGGGAGCAGAACAGGCAGATCAGAAATACACTGCTGAGGGGAGCAGCAGGCGAGGCAGGAGAGGTCTGCCGCACCATGTGGGATTCTCCCCAGCCGGGCGTCGAACTCGCGTCGCCGCTGCCGACAGCGCCACAGCGCAGTGCTTAACTGCTGCGCCACCGGGGAGGCCCTTCATGGATTTTTTTTTAAAGTATTTGACTCAATGAACTATGCACTTTAATGATGGTGTGAGCAGCCAGTGTAGGTGCAAGAAGACTCAAAATCTCCATTCTAATGTCACAGTAATTCAAAATACACTACATTTATGTCATTGACCAATACTCTTTTTTCTTGATATGCAGACTCCGAATGCTAAACCTTCAAAGCGTCTTGGGAATGTTGATGTAGACATAGAAAAGAAAGACTAAAACCGATGTAATATAAGTACATAATTTTTATTCCCTAATTCAGTGGAGAAAGATAATTCAGATAAAAGCAACTATCCAGCCAACTGTTTTTTAATTAAAAGCATTGCATGAATCCATAGAAAAGGGAAACAGAAAGATTTAAATAAGGATGGCTGAGTTGAACTAATAGGTGTACTAAACATTTCTTTTGATAGTTACTGAAAATTTTCTCTTTTTCATTTTACTGCATTGACTATTCTAATAATGTCTAATTATTATTTCTTGGAAAAGTTATCTAGAATCTCAGAACATATCAGATCACTGATTGTATTTAATCAACACTAGAACAATCCATTGGAAATAAATGCTTAACGTCTGATAGTGTTGGCAGCCATCATACGGAAGCCTGATTTGTTTTGATTCTTCCATTTTAAAGGATATTTGGGGAAAGACACTGTTCTTGGTAAGTTTCTTGCCTGTAAATATAAAAATATACTTTTGTATATTTAAGGACTAAGCAACTCTGACACTTTTTTCTCTCTTAACCAAATTCTCTGTAGACAAAGGCATGAAATCTATAGACTTTGCAGAGAGATTTGCCAAGAGTAAAGTTCAAAGGGTATCAGGAGCTTGAAGGCTATGCCTCCCCAAGATATTCAGATGATGCTTTCCCAAGACATGTCACTTTGGCATGTGGGTTACTTTGAGCTGAGGAAAATCAAGCCCTACCAGTCTCATGAGAAAATTGATCTTTCCCTACCTAGAAGAACAAAAATTGGAGAAAATTCAAGAATCAAATATTTTTTTAAACCAGAAATAAAGTTTCTATTGACAAGCCTATCTATATGGCAAGGCAAACCTCTAATTACAATTGTATGCTCTTCATCACAGGAGTCTCCCTTTCTTTGTTATGTAAGACCACCCCTTTTCTCTGTCCTTATAGCCCCAGGACCTTCTTACCACAGGAGAGTTATATATATATAGAGAGAGAGATTATATGTGTGTGTTTATATGTAATTATATAATTGTATTATAATATACATGTATATATGTATATATAATTATACATATTAATACATGTATATGATTTACATATTAATCTATATTTGTATATATATCTTCACTTTGCCCTGTTTGCTTTAGAATATGCATCCATGTAGATTATCCATACATGAATAATTAAATTGAATGTTTTCTCCTACTAATCTATCTGATGCTAATGGACTTCTCCACCATCTAGGAATAACCCAGGGGAATGGGGGAAAATTTCTTCTCTGCCCCTGAAAAACACAAAATTAAGGACTAAATAGTTTTCAGCCTTTATTTTCTAGACCTAGCTACACTCAGAATGCTACTAGAAAAATAATAGAGTATAAAAATTAGTCAATGGTACAAAGTAGCATAACAAGCTAATAATAAAATCTTGAAATAAAATTAAGGCTTTCTGCCACCAAGATTTGTAATAATTCTATGCATCAGTATAACATTCAGTATCATTATGAGGCGCAATGCAAGTGATTCCTGGTATTTTTATAGCACTTTGTAACTCATAAAGGTAATTTAACATATTTTCGTTATTAATTTGTATTAAAAGTGTAGAAGACAGTTCAAATGTATCAATCATCAAATCTAATTTTACCACTGAAGGGGACAAGGACTCAAACAGGCAACATGACAAATGTCTCATAGTAAGTGCACAAACTAGCATGATTTCTTCTTGTTTCAGCTCAATGCTGTTGGTTCAATGTCTAAATTAAATGTTGATTGAATATGGACCTGGTAAGCACTTGTCATATTGAAAGTGAATCTGCTTGTCCTAAAATTATGCAAGAACCACTATCTTCAACCTGCCGTTGATGCTTTTTGCCCTTGTACAGCAGGGTTACAGAACCCACAGAGTCAAAGGAAAGAAGAATTTGCTTGTCTGTTAAGTCCAGAACTTTCCACCTGATTGAATTTTGGTTTAAGGTAAGATTGATGTGTTTTTTTTTTTTTTGATATTTTAAATATGGTTTTTATTTATTGCTGTTATCCCAAAAAGATCTCTCATTTCCTAAAGTCATTTTAAGTACAGAAAATGATATTAATAGATATAAAACCTACCTCTGCTTCTTGTCCATTTTAGGATTTTGGACAAATTGCCTACTTTCTTTAAAGATTTTTTGCCTCTTCTAAAATCATATTTGTGGATATTGTAAAGATGTTAAAGAAGATGTATGAGAAATGACCGTATATGCTAAGTATAATAATCATGATGATGAGATTGAGGAGACTAAGGGGAAGAATGCACAGCAGATAAATAGACACTGGGAAAGTGTAAGTGTGACTTGTATTCTGTTCTTTTTTCTTGACATTACTAGATTTGCCTGGCTCAAAGTAACCTTCAGCTAAAACTGGAACCCTCATTTGTCTCTTAGATTTGGAAATCAGGATCTAATTTGGGAGTTAACAGGAGTCATGTGTAGCACCACAAAAACTGTAGGAAAAAAAAGATGCACAGCCAAACATATAATATAGAAAACATATAAACTCTTCCTCAGACAATTCACAATGGCTCTGTCAAAGCAAAATCATTTATAAATTACTGTAATTTCTCAAAAGTTAACAAGATTGTTAATGTCCATTAATTTCTGGCCAATGGTTTTTAAATGTCCTTGCATAAAATAAAATGAATTTAAATAGCAGCTAAATTGCTAAAGAAATCTTTTTACTGGGAATTTTTTTACATTAATCACAGTCAATGGAGTATTTTAAAAAGTCATTTGTTCTCAATTAGAGGAATAGGATATTCTGCTTTATAACTTAAATATCTCAGAAGTATGTTTTCAAATACTCAGAACCAAAAGGAGTACATTACTTATCTTATAAAATACTCCAAAACTGTTGGCGAATGAAAAGGAAAATGAAAAAATGATTATGTATGGTAAGTGGACTTCTAAGATGGCTTCTAATGACTCCAACTTCTTATCAGTTAGCTATTAAAGTTCAACAAATTGTCTCTTTCACAATGTTTGCATATGTGTAAATTTATAGACATTTTTCTGAAATACTCGTTACAGTACAACAAATCAAGTCAATTTTGAAATATTATTGGGGAAGAACAATATATTATGTTTGAATACAAAAGGTAATAAAGGATTAAGTTGAAGGACACATTCCATTTGGAAAGTTAATATGCAATTGACTGAATTAAGAAAGAAAAATGCAAATTTATTCCAAATTAATGAAAAACAAATGATGAGTTGAGAGGTTCTCATTTCTAGTTTGGTAAATCCCATTATGTCTGCTCTTAACAGCTATTTGAATTTTCTTGAAATTCCTCTATATCAATTGAATTGTAACTTATTTTATATAAGCAGCTGTCCCTAAACCATACAATATATTTAACAAAATTAAAACCATGTTCACAAAATTGAAGTGACAGCAATAGAAATGCTTCTGTAAATCAACATACAGAATGAATACCCTGAAGAACTTTAACATGACTACACTCTTCATGTGTGTATGCTATATTTAAAAAATAATACTCAGAATTTCAACTATGAAGAATTCTGTTTTTTTTCCTTTTTCCTAAGTTGTCATTAATTAATGGACTGTCTGAATAATGAGATGATTTCTAGCCACGTTACTAATTGATATTATCATATGACTGTCTATAAAAGAGGTATTATTTCAAAATTGTTGAATAACAGAGAAGGAAGAAGCTAGTCCAGGAAAACACATAATACAATTGATCTTAGCTAGTAGTGACTTTTTTGATGGGCACTTCAGTTTGAAGTCACTGAAGTGACTTCTACAGTCACTTCATCTAGTCTCAGCAATGTCAATAGATCAAATAAACTTAAGTCCATAAAAGAAAAAAAGACTTTATTAATCAACTGTATTTAAGGCTGTTACATTTTATTCTCTGCCTTTTTAAAGGTATGACAGATTGCAATAGTGAAGCTTTTCCAATAATGAAAAATATTCATTTACAAATGAACTAGTACCCATTAATAAAAGTCAAGGCCATAAGCATTAGAAAAGTTGAATTCATTTAGACTATAGACAGTAATCAGTGAGATTGAAAAATGTTATAAGTGATAAAAATCCACTAACAATCAGTCCTATGGCAAAACTCAAACTAAGGACATGGCCTTTCTAGCTATTAGTTATCATAGCATATCATAGCCTGTAGGACAGAAAGGCTAACAGGGAAGGGAGGAGGAAGAGGGGAAGACAGGGAAGGAGCAAGAAGGAAGATTTAAGAAATCTATACAGAGTAGATTTTTGACTATTCATTTTGGCACATATTAATATCTGGAAGGAAACAGATTAAAAATCAAATAAGTATTTGAGGGATTTTTATTGATAGAGAAACAATTAACCGGCAATAAAAAGAATCTTTGATTGTTAGAGCCCTAAATTATCTTCTATGTCTGAGGGAGAAAATTGTCTATCCACCCCTCACACCAATATTTGAAATTTGATCAGTATCTGAGATAAAGTGTCAATATATGAGGGGAAGGAGGCCTTCTTGCAGTCTACACAGCTTTTATCACTTGTGTTCTGCTCTTGTTGATTTGGAATAAAATGTGGTGGCAAAGATATTTAGGAATTCAACAATCATAGATTTTGTATTGAAAATTAGATTTTGTGGGCTCTTTTCCTTTTAGTCTAATCTACCTTCACCAGATTTGAATTATATGACTATATGGAGGGGTAGAGATATTTGGACTTTTTGTTCATTTTATTAAATGATTGTATGATTTCTCAGGTCTTCCTTTTATTTTGAAGTCAAATTTCCTAAGTTTAGTTTGGTAGACATGCATCCAGTGTATCTATTTTTTTTTTTTTAATTCTTGGCTGGGCCTCCCTGGTGGCGCAACAGGTTAGGTATCAGCACTGTAAAGCTATCCGCAGCCACTGCAGCACGAGTTCGATCCCAGTCCAGGGAGCTGACCCACATGGTGCAGCAGACCTCTCCTGCCTCGCCCGCTGCTCCGCTCCACAGTGTACTTCAGTAGATCTGCCTGTTCTGCTCCCCACTCTGTCTCTGGTGAATCCTCTCATCCCCCACACCTCTGGCCTAGACCCCAGTTCTTGTATGCATAAATAATCTTTTAAAAAAATTCTTGTTTTAAAATCATTTAGCCTATATTCTTTTGATGCCTTTAATGTTTCAGCATTCTATGTCCTCATTTTATATCTAATATTAGTATTTTTTTTTCTTTTCATTGCTTTTCTTTGTTTCTCTTCTTGTTCAATATCAACAGGGTTTCTGTTTGGTTTTTGCCTTACTTTTAATACTGTTTCAAAGAGTCAATTTTGGTCTGCTTCAAAAGATTGTTGCCCACTATGTCCTTGATTGTCATGAGGATAATTTAGACTCCTGGTTTCTGGAGGCTTAAGAACAGTGAACTGACTCCCATAGCTTCAGGCCCCACATTCTATTGCTATGTATGAACTGAATTCAATGACAGTCTCTCCTACCTTAAGCACTGACCTACAAAGAAGAATCATCATTGAGCCATGTCACGTGTGTATCTCCATTGCAATCACTTTGTGCTGATTTGGTCTCTGGGCCTGCTTGTGAAATTTAATCATATGGGTCTCTTGACTTTACAGAGTATATACACTTCAGAATGTCCCTTCTACATGCTTTTTAATCTTTCCTCCACCCACTATAATGTAATACAGGCAGTCCACTTTCACTCATTAAGCGTTATTACTTTCTCCAGGCTTCCAAGGGCCCCCCTGGGACAAGTTCACATCATCACTTACTGATCTTTTCAGGATATTAAATATCATATCCTTAGATAGATAGACAGACAGATAGATAGATAGATAGATAGATAGATAGATAGATAGATAGATAGATAGATATAACTAAAAATCACATGATAATTTATTGTTAGTTTAAAGGATTTGGATAATGTAACCAGGCTTAAAATATTGGAACTTATTCTGTACTTCATATTTAGTTGGGATAAGGCAGAGGAAGAACTGATTAAAATAGCTACAGAGTAGTAATGAAACAGGGCAGACCATAGAGTGTCTAGCCCCACACTGGGCGCCTCCTGAAAGCAGGGCGAACAGGGCACAATGGCCCAGGCCCTGAGGCAAGAGCCATCAAAAAGCCCCAAAAGGTCAAAAGGCCAAAAACAACAAAGGACCTTGCCCGATGAGAGGACAGGGCACTGTGGGTTCTCACCCTCGCGCACTATTGCAGGAGACTTCAGGCTACAGGAACAACAACAAACACGGGGTTTATTGTACAAACAGGGAAACAGAGAGCTCACTGCATCCTCAAGAGGCTGCCACCTCACCCAGAGCGCATCAGGGAAGGCAGCTCTTTGTGAGGTGTTTAGACCAACAAACAGCTCCTTGAGACACCAGGCCCAGGGCCTCTGGGGATCCTTTCAGGCTACGTCAGAGACAGCACCACAGACCCAGTCTCTGCAGAGTCCTTTAGCTTCTCTTCCTCCTTGGAGGATGCTTCTTTTCTTCTTTCTTCCTTGGAGGCCAGGAGCAGACCTCTTTCTTCTCTTCGGAGTTTGGAACCATGGTCTTTCTTCTCCTGGGGGCTGGTGTTGTCGTTGTCTTCTGCTGTTCTCTTCAGGGGCCTTCTTCTCTCTCTGGGGCTGGCGTCCTCTCTCTTTTTTTTTTTTCTTCTTTTCCCCCTCAGGTCCCTCCAATCCTGGCTTATATCCTCATTCAGGGTACCATCCACAAGTCTGATTGGACCATTTTTCAATCCTGGAGCTGATTGGACCTACGCATCAGCTCCTAGCACCTGATTGGTCCATTCAAAACAGCAGTTACTGGGCAGGAGCAACTGCCACAACTGACTTGCAGCAGTGGGGTAAAAGTTACCACCACTCCTGCCGGCTCCCACTGCTAAGGCAGCTTGGTTCCGGTAACAGTAAGTTACATACTACATACTACAAAGTGGATTTGAGTCCTTACCAATAAGAAAATGATAAAGTTATAGTAGAAAACCTTTATTGTGATGCAATGGTGGCTTTTGTGCTTGATGTTTATTTTAACTGAGTGACCATTGATGGGTACACTGAACTTATCTACACTCACCTGGACCTTAGTAAAAAAATATTTTATGGTAGCTGTGACTTTTTCTACTAAGTCAGTAAATTCACTTAGTTTTGTCATACATATAAATGATATTACTCTGACAGCATTAATTTATATTCTATGAGTTTGACTATAAAAGTTATCTTAGAATAGAAAGTATATACGAGCTTAGGATTCAAGACTTATTGCTGATAATTCATATGGTCTTAATAGTGCTTAGTCATATTTTAATTTCTTTTTTCTTTCAATTTTTTTAAAAATTCACACTACTGATTAAATTACCTCATCTTTTCAGAAGCAATTTTTAATTTATAAGATGTCTAAAAGTGTTTTTAAAACTATTAAACATGGGCTTCATCAGAGTCTTCTGGTAGTGAGATTAAAGCAATTAAGTAATTGGAAAAGCATGTCTGAACATGCTGAATCTCTGCTGAAATAAGTAATTAATACTTTGTTTATTTTAATGATAATAAGTTAAAGTATGGATAAGTTAATTTTTGTCAATCTAACAGTTTTCATTTATTTGGCAACATAACTTATCTGAATGCTAATATCCAAGATAAAGTTTGGTTTACCATTCTCATATATTGGTCTCAATTCAAATACTTTATTTTTTTTTAGTTACTGAGGAAAAAACATGGATTTAACTTCTCTTATTAATGGTACTAAGATGGGAAAAATTTACTGGCCACCAAGATGAGAATAGAATACTTGAAAATGTTAACATACCTCATGATGGCAGATAAAAAGGGCCCATGAATTCAATATTAAAATCTACTTCACAGCAATAAACAATCACTTTTAGTTTGTCTGCCTTTTTTCTTATTGCTTCTAGCCTTTTGGCTCTTTTACCAATTCCTAACAAGAAAAGAAAGGAAGGTAAAGGATATATAGAATTTCACTGTGACAGAGAATCATGTCTTTTTATTATAAAGTGTTGCCCATATTTTAAAGTACATAAAAATTTCCTAAAGAGTTTGTTAAGAATCAAATTCTAATGTCCTACCCAGAGATTCTAATTTGGCCAATGGCAGATGAATCCTGAGCATCTGCATTTCAACAAGAACCTGATGGCTTGGATGCTGGCAGTCATCACCAGGCCAAAGTTTTTCCTACTAAGTCACTTCTCTAATTATCTCACTTCTGATTGGGATTAACTGACTATACCTTTATGTGAGTAGGCTAGGCTATTACAGGGCTTAATCAGGGATTAGTTAACTTTCTTGATTAACTTTCTCGAGTGACAGTACACTCACAAACTTAAATTTCAACAGACTAGCAATACCTCGATCATCTCTTTGTTAACATTTGCTTCCTATCAAAACATGCTACTGAAGCATGGGACTTGATGGAAAACAGGAGACAGTATATCGGAACTGCATGGCATTGCAATTTTTTCTGAGTCTCAAATGGTTGTTATGGTGTCAGCATTGGTGGGAAAAAATGAACCTAGAGCAATATATATGTGTTCTAGTTATTAGAACCGTTTTTTCTTATGCAAACTGGGCAATAACTTCCCTGCCTGGGATGTTGAGACTAAAATGAGAAAATGTGTGTGAATCATTTTGTAAGTAGTAAATTTATAAAAGACAGTGAGAGTGGAAAATACTTTTATCCATGGCACTGTTTCTACTGTAAAAGAGACAGCTCTTCTGACTAACAATTTAAGTTTAGGGAATAAAACTTGCTTACAAATTTAACAGGGCAGCAGGTATTCCAATATTCCAGACTATTTATCTGAGCACCTTTTGAATACTTTATATCCAAAACAATTTACTTCTATTTTTTAATAACTCTTACTATGGGGAAAAATTTATTTTCCCACTTTTCAGAATTTTATTAATCTGTATTTTGTTCATTGCTACATTTATCTTCTTGGAAAAAAAGAAAGTAAGTATAGATTAATTTCATCAAGTTGGGAACACTATCCCAAACATGTTAAAGTAGAGTTAAACAAAGAATCCACAAATAATGCCTTAATTCTTTAACCCAAAGCATTGCCTTTAGAGTGCTTTTAATTTTTGAGTAGCGTTAAATAAATTTTGTAACCACATAACCAGGCCAGTCTATACACACACACACACACACACACACACACATCTCAGGACACAGAGAATGTCCTTGAGGAAAGTCTGAAAACTGGCCTTGCTTCTCCTGTGACATGCTATCAACTGGCAGTTCCAGCACCAAAATCACCCTAATATTTCAAGCAAATTAAATAAGAGCTCATTTGAAATATGATTGCTAAATATAAAATGTGAGCCATAAAGAATGGAGACATCGATGGCCCAAAATAATTCAATTGCCCTGAAATACAAGCTTTGCTTAAAACTTTTAATTATGTATAGTGTTATAAGCAATAATCCTAGAAATCTGAATACCTTAACAAAACCTCTCTCTTTTGCATGGGCACAAAGGAAATATCTTATGCATTGATAGCTCTACTTCTTCAAGTTGTTTAACTGAATTTTAATAGTGCATAAAGCACTTTTCAGCCCTTGATGTAAAAAATAAATTATAAACAAAGTAGACATTTATGAGCCAAATTACATTCAGTTGCTAAGCAAAGAATTATTTTTTTTTCAGTCAACACTTCTGATGACCTATTAAGCTAGTGTTTTTTTGTTGTTGTTTTGCTTTAAGATTTATTTATTTTTGCATACAAGCTAGGGTGCAGGCCAGAGGTATGGGGTGGTGAGAGGATTCACCAGAGACAGAGTGGGAAGCAGAACAGGCAGATCAACCGAAGTACACTGCTTTGGAGAGCATCGGGAGAGGCAGGAGAGGTCTGCTGTGTCATGTGGGAATCTCCCTGGCTGGACATCGAAATAGCACCACAGGCTCCGACAGCTCCACAGTGCTGCACTTAACCCGTTGTGCCACCAGGGAGGCCCTAAGCTAATGGTTTTATAATTATTTTCAAACTATATTTATTTCTAAATTGTATTAATATCTTCACCTCCTTATTTTGAAAATGAGCATTTTCTGGAGATCATGGTAACAGATGTTGATGAGAATATAAGCTTTTTTTCTTTTTTTAATTTTTTTTCCATTTTTTTTTTATTGTTATTTATGTCTTTTACATTTTGTATTCCCCTTGGGCAGCCCACCACCAATTCACCCGTGATCCATCTCCATGGTCCCCTGTATTCTCCTCTCTTCCATTTTGTGCCCTTATCCTCCCCTCCCCCCTCCCCCACCGCTGAGTGTCTCTCTCCCACCCGGCCTCCCTATAGTCCT
>PVIJ01020969.1:9487-19742 GCA_004024925.1 Scalopus aquaticus | reverse complement strand
GGGGGCGGGTGGGGGGGGGTCAGGGCGCGGCTCCGGCTGGGTGCGCGGGGTCAGGCGCGGCTCCGGCGGGGTGTGCCGGCAGGGCCTCGCCCTCCTCGCTGCGCTCTCTTCCAGCAGAGAAGCGGCCCGAGGTGAGAACAGCAGAGACCCAGGCTGTGGGGCCGGGCTGAGCCCTCCGGCCACACCAGGACGTGGGGCTGTGGGCCTTGGCGACACGTCCCGGTTCTCATTTTTATTTTTTGGAAAACTTTTAGTTTCAGGGTAAATGGTGAACTTGGGAAATTGCTGAAAAAGCTTCATCCCAAACTCCTCTGCTACACTGGGGTTGGGCCTGTCCCTGTGTCCAGGGGTCCTGTGGGCCCCCGAGCGGGCTGCCCCCGTGCCTCCGGCACTGGCTCCAGCCGAGCCAGCATCTCCCGGGAAACCGGGGCTGGTTGCCATGGAAACCCTCGACGGTAAGTCCCAGGACTCCCCACTCGCAAGCTCGCCCACTAGGCAGGTTCTAGAGATCAGACAGTCCGGGTCATCGGCGCCGCGGCCGCCTCCCGAGCCCCGCCGCCGCCTCCCGAGCCCCGCCAGGCGGGCTGCGCGCACCCGCGTCCAGGCGGGGGCGGAGCCGTCTGCATCCCGCCGCGGGAGCTTCAACCCACGCAGTCTGGGAGCGCAGGCGGGACGCCCGTGTCTGCGGACGCATGGCACTGTGGGGGCGTCCGTGTGTGCCCTGGGGGCACCAGGGTCACCCCAGCAGTGTCCTGCCCTCGTTCTGGAGGTGAACTCCCCTGGCACGCGGTAACCCTGCAGCAGGGCCAGTGAGCTGGGCACAGTCGGAAAGGGGGTCTCTGTGTGCGTGGGGGCGTCCACCACTACCTGCGTTCTGCGTTCTCCGCCGCCAGCTCCGCCAGCGCCCGGGCCTGAGCCTTCAGGATCGGCCCCTGCGTGGGCTTATTTCAGTGAGGCTGGGGAGGGGGCGGGTCAGACCCCCCACGTCTGTGTAGTTACAAGGCTGGAGGGCCTCGGAGCCTCGTGCAGGCGCGCTTCCCGCTGGGCTCCAGTGCCACACCACGCCCCGCCTGGGGTGCCCTCCCCCCCACCCCGGGGCGTCCACGAGGCAGCACTGCCTGCACGCCAAGGTCCGCCGGGCTGTTTCCCGCTTCTCCACCAGGTGTCAGCGCGCTCGCGCGCCCCAGCTGCCGGCTGCAGCTTCTCCCAGGGACCCCCGCGGACGGACAGGGCCGCCAGCGCCCGGAGCACCCCCGACAGGCCCCGTGCGATGTGGGTTTGCTTTTCAAGTTTCCACCTTGAGACTTGATTACTCTTTTTAAATGAGTTCGTTTTCTTTTTTTTTCCCTTTTTTATTATTTTTTATTTATACATATAAGCTGGGGTACAGGCCAGAGGCATGGGGCGGCGACAGGGTTCACCAGAGACGGAGCGGGTAGCAGAACAGGCAGATCAGAAATACACTGCTGAGGGGAGCAGCGGGTGAGGCAGGAGAGGTCTGCCGCGCGTCGAACTCGCGTCGCCGCTGCCGACAGCTCCAGAGTGCAGCGCTTAACCGCTGCGCCACCAGGGAGGCCCCTTAAATGAGTTCGTTTTCAGTGCAAAAGTAGAAGAACACGTTCTCATCTCCGAAAATCTCGGATGCGTGAGATCACGTGTCCTTGGGCAGACCCAGGCCCAGAGCGCCTTTCAGATCTGTGGCCCTGCCCGGCGCCTGGGCGAGGGCCACGGGCACTGCCCATCGGCGCCAGGCACCCCGAGGGCAGGAGCGGCGCAAAGGGGCTGAGCGCACAGCCCGGGCAACCCTGGCGGGCTCTGCGGGGCCTGGCCGGGGAGCCCTGACTGGTGAGTCCAGTTGGGTTTGCCCAGGGCAGCAATTTGCGCTCCTGGAACGATGTGTGCAGTGTCCATCGGCCTGTGGGCCCGCACAGCGACCAGTGCGGGGACACCCACTTCTGTCCCGCTCTGTGTGCGGGGACTCCCCTCCCGGCCCGTGCCCCCAACAGCGGCGGCTGCCCTTCCGCCGGGAGGCTGAAGCCCGGTCGGGGGACAGCGGCCTGCGCTGCCCAACACGCCGTGTCTGTAGCGCGCAGCCCGCTCTCTGCGGCCAACGGCAGCGGGCGCTGTGCAAGGGCCGAGCTTGGTGGCGGCGGCGGGACCCGCGCCACTCGCCCTCCCGCTGAGCCCCGGCGGCCGCTGGCTGGTTTTGTCTGCAGGCAGACTGGCTGTTGTGATTTTAAAGATATAAAAATAACCCCAAAGCCAAGAATGCGGGGTAGACGCTGTGAGCAGCTCCCAACGCCGAACACCTCGCCCTCGGCCCGCCCTGGGGCGTGGCCACGGGGACGGGGTTTGGGGGCCGGAACCGTCGGGTGGTTTATCCAACTTAATAGAAGCTTCGGTTATGATTCTGATTATACGTGCATTTAATTTATAAATTTGGGGGACATTTTATGATCAGATCGCCCTCTGCGCTCGCTCAGACAGCTTTTGTTTTCCTCAAGATACGCATGTTCCTTCAGGAGACTGCGCTTCTCATTAAACTGAGTCCCAAGAATTTTGTACTTTATCAATATGGAATATTTCCCTCACTTATATTTCTAGGTGCTTGTTGCTAAAGAGAGAAACGCTGCGCACAGCTCGCCTCCCTCAGGCAGCCGCGGGGTCTGCGGCTGGTGCTGAGCTTGCGGCTTGCTGCGCCCTGGTCTGACTGTGCCAGCGCGGAGAGCCGGCGGCCTCTCTTCCCCCACCGCGAACGCGGGCCGCCGCTTCTCTGTGGTTTTCGTGGGCGAAGACCCTCTCCACGGTGTCGAGTGTAAGCATCACCGTCTAGTTCTCCACGGTAGCCGAAGTCCTGTTTATTTTGGCCACCCAGAAAATGTTTGAGGCTGGGCTTAAGTCAACAGCCTTTATTACGTTTAGGTGGTGTCCTCCTGCTTCTACCTCACCGACGCTTTTATTGTGGGGAGCAGCAGGAGCTAACGAAAGCCACCAGAGATCTGTCTCTCCTTGTCTCCTTGTATGACGACGAGGTCTTTTTCGAGCCGGGCAGTGTGGCTTACGTGCTGCCGTGTCCACCGCACCCTCGCGGGGTGGCGGCCCGTGCTCCCTTTGAGAGATTGCAAATTCTAATAGAAAATATTTAACTCAAATCTATGCGCCTACAGCCAAAGTGAGGATGGTCTGAAGAGCTCTTTTTTATGCCATTTAAAAAACCAGAACAGGGGCCTCCCTGGGGCCCAGGGGTTAAGTCTCAGCCTATGGAGCTGTCCGCAGCCGCTGCAGCACGAGTCTGATCCCCGGCCAGGGAGCTTCCCCCAGGGTGCAGCAGACCTCTCCTGTCTCCCCGCTGCCCCCCTCAGCAGTGTGTTTCAGTGGATCCGCCTGTTCTGCTCCCCACTCTGTCTCTGGGGAGTCCTCTCACCCTCACACCGCTGGCCTGCACCCCAGCTTGTATGCATCAATAAATAAATCTTGAAAGAAAAACAAACAAAAAAATTAATAGATAAATAAAATAAAAAGCCACAACAGAACAGGCCTTTGCGCCATGTGAGCATGTGCGGGTTGCAGCGGGAGCCCCCAGGCTTGAGCAACGCTGTAGCACGTGCCACTTCAGAAAGACACTTTTAGGGCCTCCCTGGTGGCTCAGTGGTTGAGCGCTGCGCTGTGGAGCTGTCGGCGGCAGCGCACGATGCGAGTTCGACGCCCGGCCGGGGAGAGTCCCACATGGCGCGGCAGACCTCTCCTGCCTCGCCCGCTGCTCCCCTCAGCAGAGTGTTTCTGATCTGCCTGTTCTGCTCCCCACTCTGTCTCTGGGGGACCCTCTCGCCGCCCCGTGCCTCTGGTCTGTACCCCAGCTTGTATGTATAAATAAATAAATCTTTAAAAAAAAAAAAAAAAAAAGAAAGACACTTTTACATCAGGGTGTGAGTGCAGGAAGGCTGAGCAGACAGCTCCGCCGGTGCCAACATGTTAACTGCCGGCCAGAATTCCGGGGATGATAAGCGGCACACCAGGCCGCGAGTGGGTCTCCTCAGAGACCCCCAAAGTGGGACCCGGTGGCAATATTCCGGTGCCGGGGCGATTCCCTTGCAGGCTGGGCTGGCAGCCTGAGCGGCCACAGCACACTGTCCAGGGGCAACTCGCGCTGGAGCTTGGGACCGCAGGCGGCTGGGCCACCCTCACTGCGACTCCGCCGACACCAGCACTGCGCTTCTGCGTCTGCTGTGGAATCTGGCATTTCTCCCAGCCACGTGAGCGTTTATCCTGCTGGGGGTCCGTCTCCTTCCTCTCAGCTGGACGGTCACCGCTAAACTGAACACGAGAGTCTCCTGGGCTCTGAGCTCTCGTCTTATTGAAAACTACTCGTTTAAATTACAGTAAAATACGCCAAATGGGAAGTTGCCGCGTCCGCTGCTTCCCGCGCGGGCCTGGGGCTCCGCGGCCGCTCCGCCGGCTGCCTGCTGCGCGGCCCGGGGTCGCTCTCCATCCTGCAGAGCCGGAACGCCGCGCTCCCGAGACAGTGCCCAGCGGGCGCACCGGCGTGGAGGCGGCGAAGGCACCAGACGCCGGGCAGACCTGGGGCCCTCTTGGAAACGGCCGCAAGCATCGGGATGGACTCAGCAGCGGCGGTGACCGTTTGGGGCGCCCGCGCCAGCGTGAGCCCCGTTCCCAGCGCGCGCTCCGGCGGGCGGGGGTGGCGCTGCGGGGAGGGGTCCCCGCCTGATGGGGCGCGGGAGCCACGGGGGGGCGCGACGGAGCACGGAGCCGGCTCCCGACCAGACCAGACCAGACGAGAAAGCCGCGCGGCGCAGAGGACACGGACAAGCCGTCACCGCGAGGCCGGCGGGGAGCCCGAGGCTGGGCGGCGCCGACTCACCGCCTGGGACCCTCCTCTGAAACTCAGCACTGTCCCCTTCGGCCGGACTCCCGCACCGGAGGCCCTCGGGGCGCGGCCACAGGGGGGCGCGGCCACGAGGGGGGCGTGGCTGGCCGGCAAGGGGGCCCCTCAGCTCCCCGCCGTGAGCCCGCTAGGGGGTCGCCTCGGGAGGGTCCTCACGATCCGAGGGGTCTGGACGGGACCGGGGAAGAGGAGGCTGCCCCCTCCAGGCCCTGCGGACCCCCGCTGACCCCCATCTGGGGGCCCGGGAGGGGTGGGGTGGGGCCCGGGTGCCCAGGGGGCCTGGCCTGGGCCACAGAGTTGGGGGGCAGCCGGGGCGCTAACTTGTCCTGACACCGACGGCACCTGGCACAGCCCTGCAAGGAACGAGGGGCGCAGACCTGGAAGGAGCAGACGGAGGCCCCGGGCTGGGCCCGGAGCAGCCAGAGCCGCGGGGGAGGGGCGGCAGGTGCGGGGTCTGCCCCCCAGGCCTGTCCCCCCAGACGGCGCTGCCGCCCGCCTGGCTCCGTGAGGCTCTGGAGGGACAAAGGGTTGGGAGAAACTCCCCGAGGCTCAGGAGGGAGACGAGTGAGAACAAGGAGACTCAGTGAGCGCGGCGGCTGCCTGCAGGGAGGGGCGCCCCCAGGCCCGCGGGCTGACTCACAGCTTCCAGGAAGCCGTTACGCGGGTTATGCAGCCCTCGCGGACCTCAGCCGACAGGAAAACATCTCCCGCGGCGGTAAACACAGCTGGCTGCCCACAGCCCTCGGGCTGCCCGCTGGCCGGCCTGCTGGCCCCGCGAGTGGCCCCGGCTCAAGGGCAGCCGGCCTCGCCCACGTGCCCCCCCAGGGGCCGGCCCTTGCCCACGCGTGTCCCTTCTCCCCGTCCACGCCAGCGGCGCTTAGTGTGTTCCCGGGTCTCGGTGGAACCAGCGGCCCCTGCTCCGAACGGCGCCAGGTGCCCGCGGCGCTTCTCACCGGAAGCTGCCCCCCAGACCCCGTTGTCAGCTGGTCAGCGGGGACACGACTGGGGCTGGAGTGTCCGCGGTCAGTCGGAGGCTGGTTTCTTTCTTTTTCATTTTTAAGCTTTCTGCAAAGAATTCTTTCCGTCGCCCATAAAAGTGAAAAATGAACCTGCCCCCGACCTTCTGCGCCTTCCTATGACACGTGAGAGCCGGGGCCACCCCGGCTGCGGCCTGCAAGGGGTGGCCAGCGGCGCCCAGCGGGGCCTTCGCCCTCTGGACCTGCTCCTCCGCCCCGCTGGTCTCGCCGCCCCAGCCGGTGCTGGACGTGGCCCGGGGCTCCGGCCGCCCCTGCCCGCCCTGGGGCCTGTGCAGCCCTCGGCAGCTCGGCCGGCTCACGCGGGGCCGCTGGACAGGGCGTGAGAAGGTGGACGGGCTGCGGCGCGGCGAGGCGCGTGGGGAGGAGGCGCCCACCGCGACCAGGCTGGACGCGGCCCCAGAAGCCTGACCGAGAATCTGAGCTGCGGCGGACTGGGGAGCGGCCCCACGGGGGGCGGGGAGAGGACACACATCTGAGGACCCGCACCCCAAGTCACAGACGATGCTCCTCTAGGCCGATGACACCCCGATTTAAGAAAAGAGGAATTTCAGGCTGCTGAGGAAGAGGCGGAAGGGGAGGCACAGAGGCTGGGACCGGCGGGGGCGGGGGACCCCGAGGCCAGGCTCCCCGGGAGTGGCCCCGCCTCCGCACCCTCAGGACCCTTCTTCTCTGGAGGCCACAGCGCCCCTCGGCGCCCGGGGGTGTTCGTGCGGGGCCCTGGGGGCTCACCTCCAGGGGAACAGGCCGCGCCGCAGACCCGCAGCACCTTCAAACCCGGCCTCAGTTTTCACTGCGCCGAGTGGGGCTCCCCCGGGCAGTGGGACGCAGAAGGCCCCTCCGAGCGCGGGTGGGGCCGGGCCGGCTGGGTGGGCCGCAGAGGGCCACGGAGGGGCCCCCACGTCTGTGGCCAGGCCCTTCCGGCTGCAGGGACCGCGCCCCGGCCAGCGCTGGGCCGCGTGGCCAGCCTGCTCTCCGGAAGCGAACAGCAGGCAGGGGGATCTACCGGGCGAGGGTTTGGCCGAAAGTGACCATCAGCTTAACTTGCTGAATCCCATTTTGATTATTGTTCACTCTCAGCAGCACAAATGAAAAATAGGCATGTTCAGAAAATTATGTTTAAAAAGATGACAAAATCATAAAATCGGGAATCAGAGAAAGCCGGGAAAGGTCATGGGCTAGCGGGCGTGGTTTGGGGGTTTCAGCCGCAGAATGTGCTGATTGAGACGAAGTGTCCAGGGCTCGGGATGGTCACACAGTCAAGAGAGGGGTCCCGGGCCTGGACACTGGCGGCGCCACAAGCCCCAGCCCAGGGCCCAGCCCTGCTGAGGGGCAGGGGCCACGAGGTACACACCCCAAGACCCGCCCCGAACTGCCCTCGCACCCGCGCCATGGGCCGGGGCTGGCTGGCCTGGCGTGAGCCCCCCGCGCTGTCTGTTCACCCAGCGCCTTCCTGACCCCGGCGGGGACCCTGCCCAGCCCCGCGGCGGGCGGTCAGTCCTGCCCGCAGGTTCTCGGCGCCTCCCGCCGTCAGCAGCGGGCTCTCCCAGGCCCTGGGGCCACCACCAGGCCGCGCGTGCGGGGGGCCGGCGCCCCATCTCCTGCTCGGCCACAGCTCAGGCGGTGCCGGCTCGGGGCTCCCCGCCGTGGGACAGGGCCTGCCTGGACCGGGCGCCGGTGGGAGCCCCGGCCTCAGGGAGCACGGGGGTGCCGGGGCGTCGGTGTCTCCTGCTGGACGGCCCCTCCGACCCGACGCCTGCCCAGGCGGACCGGACAGCGCGAAGCAGGCCAGCACGTGCTGTCCCTGGGGCTGCACTCAGGGGCTGGAGCCCGGCGGGGGAGTGCCTGCGGCCCCCCGACAAGCTGTGGTGGAGCCCACGGACCCCTGTGGGGTGCGGCCGAACCCGTTCCTGAAAAACAGAGCAGCCGGCACCACGACCCGCAGACAGCCGGCCTGTCCAGCCCCGCGGCGTCCGCCGCCGCGGCCAAGAGCCGAACAAGGCATGACTCACTGATGGACACGCGGCTGTTTCTGAATTAACTGCAGAACCTCATTTCACCTCGCGGCTCTTCCAGGGAGAATGTGGCTTTGATTACAGCCCAGCAGACCCCTTGAGACCAAAACGCAGCTTTTGAGCGCGGAAAGGCTGATGTAAGAGGGACTTACTGAGCGCCGCCTTACACGGGCCGGGCCAGTAAAAATCAGAGACAAAAGGAGTCTTTCTGGTGTGGTGGGAAGAATTCTAAGGTGCCCCCACCCCGATTCCTGCCCCCGGTGTGCACTCACTGTGTGAGCCTTTTGCCGCGGGTGGGGGCTGTGCACGAGACTCGCTCTCGCGGGCAGGTCGGACAAAGAGAAGGGCTTTTTCAGCTGCAGTTAAGGTCCCTGATCAGGGGGCTTTAAGTCAGTCAAAAGAGAGATGGTCTGGGCGGGCCTGGCCTCATCAGGTGGGTGCCTGAGCCAAGTGGGAGGTCAGAGCAGGCGGGCGTCTGCCTGCCCCGCAGGGACACACCACCCCACTGCAGGGAACAGCGACTTTCCCAGGGCCCGGGCTCAGGAAGTCAGTTCTGCCAGCAGTCTGGATGGACTGGATGCGCCGCGGCCGACCGCCCTGCTGATGCCTGCGCCAGGCCGTGCCCCCGCCCCAGGAGGCAGCGGCGACTCGGGCTGTGCGAGCCTCGGCTTCACGGCGCATGAGCACACCGTGCGGCACCCCCCAACCCTCCACCCCCTGCCCGCCCCGGCACCCCCGCCTGCAGGTGTTTTGCTTGGTGTTTGGGGAAACTTGGAATTTGTTGCAAACAGGTAAACGCTGGGCCGGGAGGCTGCCGGCTCCGCGCACACGTGGGGCGGTGCTGGCAGCTCAGCGCGGCCAGGAGGGCCGGTCCCGGCCAGGGGTGCTCAGCCTTGCTGCAGGGTCCAGCTGGACCCCTCCTGCTCCGGCAGGAGCCGGCGTGGCCAGGGCTGGACACGGAGAGCTTGGCGGGGGCTAGCCCCACGCCGCTCGCCCCCCACTTCCGGCGGAGCTCCTAGCCACGGCTCCGGAGCTGCGTGTCCACAGCGGAGCCAGGGCCCCGCACAGGGCTGAGCGGGCGGGAGGGGGGCGCAGCACGGGGGGGGGGGGCGACAGCCCCAGCTCCTGCAGCGCACCCTGGGGCCCGCTCCTGGAGGGAGGCTGGGCGGCACCGAGGGTCAGGGTGGAGAGCGGCCACCACGCGGGCTCGCGGCGCCCGAGCGGCCTCTGCCTGGGCGGCGCCTGCACCTGCGGAAGGGGCAGCAGTACCGCAGCGGGCGGGGCGGGCGGGGCGGGCGGGGCCTGCAGGCGGCCGGAACCCGCCGCTCCGCTCGGGCGGAGTAAGGAGACAGGCCGCACCGCTGCTGCCCGGAGCTCACGCTGCTGCAGAGGGACAGCGGCCGGGCAGCTCCCGTCCAGCCAGGGCCGCTCGCCACACCCAGCCCTGCCGGCCCCCGCAGGTCACCTCCCAGCTTCCCGCCGCCCCCCGTGACCACCCTGGGCCTCGCTCGCCAGACTCGCCCCGCGCCTCCCCAGGCCCGGCCTGCATGGAGGACGGGGCACAGCGCCGGGGTCTCCGGGAGGAGAGCCAGGCCTGCGGAGTGCCCCGGGGGTGGCCACGGCGCCGCCCGCTGGGACCTCATGCCCGGCTCACTCTGCGGGGCTGGGCGCGCCTGGCACGCGCGTGCTCGGGGCCAGCCTGCGGGACGACAGTGGCCTCTGTGTCCAGCTGGGCTCGGGGCATGAGAGAGCAGCTGGCCCTGGCCATCCCGCCTGCAGCGCTGGAGCTTGTCGGTGCCAGCCTGGCTCCCGGGCAGCCCGGGGCACCCGCCCTGGGCCGGGCATGGGTCCCTCCTGCCACCTCCTGGGGCACGGTTCTCCGCATGGGCTGGACGGACTCCGGGCCACCTGGCGGGGCCTTCCCTCCAGGGAGACGTGGAAAGAGCTGCCTGGGCGACCCTGGGCAGGGCCCCTCGGGAGGTGCAGCCCCTGAGAGGAGCCCCTCACAACGGCCCCTCTCTGCCGCCCCCTTCAGGGCTGCCTGTCAGGAGGCGTGGCCGCCGGCCTCGCCCCGCCCCGCCCGAGTCCCTCGGGCTCTCCACCCGCACCTGCACCAGAGGGCCTGGACCCGCCGGTCCTCGTGTGCAGGCCCCGGGCAGCGGCAGCCCAGCTCAGCTGCCTGGGTGTGACAGCCCATGCGCGGGGCTGGGCAGCAGCCTCTGCCCTGCGACCCGGCCCCTCGCACAGCTACGAGGTCAGGAACCTTTTTAGCTGCTAAACAATAAGCTGAGCGTGCCCCCCCC
>PVIJ01020968.1:0-19126 GCA_004024925.1 Scalopus aquaticus | reverse complement strand
TATCGAGAACAGTCCAAGTTATAAATACTGATCTGAGCCGCCCATAGTAGCTCCAGCAGGGCTTAGCTGCACTGTCCCTTTGCACATTTAATGCTTATATTCATTGCACTGTGAAAAATCTGCACCCGCTGAGAGCCAGGCATGGTGCAGCCCGTGGGTCAGTAGCACAGCAGATCGAGGATCAGTCCTGGCGTCTGCCGCCTTCCCTGCAGGTCTGTCAGGAGGTGTGAATGTGCTGTGGATGGGCGGTGAAGGACGTGTGAACAGGTAGGGTGCTGTGGGAGCTCCTAGGAGGGCCCCATGCCAGCTTTGGGTAGAGAGGCAGGCGACCTGGAGGCAGGGGGCGTGGGTTGAATCCTCCAGGATGAACTGCAGTGCGCCTGGGAGCGGGGGTGGGAGGAGAGCGGGGTCTGGGAAGCACAGACAATGTGCACAGGCTCAGAGCGCTGGAGAACCAGCAGGTGTGCAGAGCTCCTGCTGCGGGACAGGGGCAGGGGGCCCATCCAAGAGGCAGGAGGGGGACTAGGGTCCTGGGCTGGAAGAGCTTCGTTGGCAGTGTGACAAGTGACGCTTTATTATCAGGGCAGTGGGGAAACCCTGGGAGCGCCTCGGTAGGGGAGGCCGAATAGTGGGTTTGCCTTTCCCGTGCCCGCTCTGCCAATAAGTCTCAGGAGACAGGAAACGGACACAGAGGCTGGCGTCTGCTATCTCCAGGTGAGAGCCAATGTCCAACCGTAGGTTCAGGGGTGGTGATGGCACGGAAAGGGCAGGATGCAGAGACATTTAGCCTGTGCATAGCTAGGCCTTGCTGAGGACCAGGGCCTGGGCAATGAGGAAGAGAGGGTGAAGAAGGCATCCCGGTTGCCGGCCCGTGGCCACGGCACAAGGCCTATAGTTTCCTGGCCCAGAGCTCACAGGGAGAGGTTCAAAACCGGTGACTTAGATTTGAGCTTGAGGAATTGGGGTGCAGATGGGTCCAGTGTGGAGGTGCAGCTCCCAGAGAGAGACAGGAGTGCAGGTCAAGAGCTGTAGAATAGAAGGTAATGGAAGCCTTACGGGGGCCGCGGTCGGCTGCGATTGCACGCGGCCCAAGCTGGGGGCCTCGCAGACACTGGCAACAGCGGTCAGAAAAGGGCATGGTGGGAGAATCCATGACCTGTCACGCCAGGGTCCTTGCCAGGTTCCTTGCTCTGCAGTGCCCGCTCCAGCCACATCAGGACAGATATTCTAGACCCTCGGACCCATTTGCTCTAAAGCCAGTAGATATTCTTCCTCTGGGGCTTACCTATGGCTTCTCTTTCTGCAGGTTTCCAGTCGCAGTGGCAGGTCTCTTCTCCGGGAGTCTGGCCAGCCCTGGGGACAAGCACAGGTGAGCCTCCACCCTCCCCTTGGAGGGGATGCCTGGTCCCTTCTGCCCTCCCCCCCAAGGGAACGTACCTTAGCTGTGCAGGCCCACTGTCCCCGGAGAATTCAACACAGACACTTTCAGTGTGATCGTTGGCGACGACTGTGTGCCCTTTCTGCATTTACCAAATGTCCCAGGCACCTTACTTTGGGGCTTCCTCTGGCAAGTGCTGGGCCTGTAGCAGATGTGGGCTCTCTCTTTGTAATGGAGGCGACAAGCAGGACAAACCCGCAAGTAGGCAGGATGTCTCTATTCTGGTCAGAGCCCAAAGTAAAGCCATCCATACCCCAGCTTGGCCCCACCTAGATCTGCTGATGTGTGAAGAGATTTCTTGAAAGTCTGTGTTTCGTGTGCATGCCTGCTGTGATCAGGAGAGCTTGGCTGCGCTTTGGAATCATGACTCTGCCTGCATACTCCTCGCCCTTGCTTAGCTGACATGGGCTGCTGAACAGGTTGGGACCGCAAACCGCTGAGAGTGCCGGGAGCAGGGCTTTTGATAGTCTGAAGTGGAGGCTAAGAGCACCTGAGGCACAAGGACCTGAATGTCCCACAGGAGTACCGAGGCTGAGAGATCACTCCAGTTCCAGGGTCCCTCTTTACCTCTCTCTGTGCACTGTTGGGCCTCACGGAGAGAGCGATATACCCAACGCTTGGGGGAGATTGGCATTGTGTTTTGGCTCTTGGCTGAAATCATTCCATTCTTGTGCTAGACAAGGGACTCAGTGTGTCCACCCCAGAAGGGGTCACTCTCTTGCCACAGACTGGAGGAGCAGCAGAGCCTTGAACCCAGCACAAAAGCACTGCCCTTCTTCATTTGCCTTTGTCTGTACCCTAAAAACTAAACCAAGCCCCAAAGGCTTGTCAGGGGCTGCTCTGAGGCACCCCTACCCGAGAGGGAAGGACGCAGACACTGACAGGCCACATGTCGCAGAGGGCTACCTTGACTCTGGAGAAACCTGTGGTGACCCCCACGCCCCTTCTTCCTGTCTTTCCTGTGGCCAGAACACCCACAGAGGCCGGCACAGCCCCCACCGGGCCCTGAGCTGAGGTTCCCAGAGAATGACAGAGAAGAGCCATGGCCACAGGAGGGGCTACACAACACGCATGACGGGAATCTGGGATTCCTTGGCTCCAGCGCAGGTAGGTGCGCGGTCATCGGGTGTTGGGGAAGAAAGAGAAGAAAACTCCTGCCTCAATCGCAGGTAAAGAGGCTTGGGTTGCCGCTGTTTAGCTTCTCTCTTCCCACCAGCTGATGGGTATAGCTCTTCTTAGCCCGTCTGTCCTTTCTCCTTGGAACATGGTGACATGTGCACTTTCTATTTCTCCTCTCAAGGTTTGCTATTGGGAGAGACAATGAAGAAAACGTGCAAAGGGTAAAACTTGACAGTATTTATCTATTTTCTGCTTCTTTAGACAGGAATGTGCTTCTTGATCCCAATTTACCTGGAAACTGGGAGCAGCCTGAAGATCCATCGGGACACCCCACAGAACTGCCACCCAATGATGGGACAGTGCCCTTCCTTTCTCAGAACCCTTCTGTGGGAGAGCCAGCTGAGTGTTCCAATGTGCAAAAACCTCGTGACCCCGGAACCCTCAAGGAGAGCTGTCCCAGTGAGAAACCCCACCGATGTGTGCAGTGTGGGAAATGTTTTGCTACCCTGAAACTCCTTAGGGGGCACGTGCGCATTCACTCAGGACAGCTCCCTCACAAGTGCGCTATGTGTGGGAAAAGATTCCTTCGTAATGTAGACCTGATCAGGCATCATCGGGTTCACACCCGGGAGACACCCTATGAGTGCAGAATTTGTAAAATGCGATTCAGTCAGAAGACACACCTGATCATACATTCTGAGCATGAGTCATACCGGTGTTTCGAGTGTGGGGTAATATTTTGTAATAAATTCTCTTATCAAAGACACAGGAAAACTCACAATGGTGGAAAACCCCACAGCTGCTTCATTTGTGAGAAAAGATTTAGACGAAAGACTAATCTTAAATTGCACATCCAAACCCACAGCTCAGAAAGACCATTTGCTTGCGAGTTTTGTGGGAAAAGATATAAACAGAAATCAACCCTTACTTCTCATTTAAAACTGCACAGGGTTATGAAGCCAAATATTTAGTCATTGTCTTTTATCTTCTTAATATGCACCAAGCAACTTACTTTAGAGAATTCTCAGAGAATTTGTTGAGGTAAACAGCTCAACAAATTGACTCTCATTCATGAGTGCCTTGACCTGCTCTGGGCTGTCTTAGAACAGTTTGGTTTGAATTTATCCCTAACAATGGCTTTGTGGTTTGCCATGCTTAAAACCCATCTGCCAAGGTGTGTCAATCCTGAAGTATTTGCCAGCTCTTGCCACTGTCCTACGTTTGGTTTCTTTCTGTCTAGACCAATCACGTTGAGTCACGATGAAAATGGTTGGTCCCAAGCTACAGCATATGTATAAGTAAGAAGCATGCACAAGCCACATTCCTGTCAGGTCTAGATCAGTGTCCCAGTGCCAGGGAGGTGCCCCAGGGACCTGCGTCTGTGCCGTATTTTATTCCCCTGGGAAGTACGTGCTGTCTTGCTTTCATTCCACTAACTAGTTGTCAGCAACTTGCAGATGCTTCCTGAAGGGCGGCCATGAGAATGTCCCTTGCCTCCCATTCCTGTCACGTGACACAACCACTCTCTCTGCAGTTACCGCATGTCCACACGTCACTTGAGCCATTAGTCCCATGCATTTAGGTTCAAAAAGTCAACTGTACCTGATGCAGGGTGTGGTAGAGTTGTCCATGCAATGGTCTGTCATAGTGGTTTTCATTTTATTTCCTCTTTGCCCCAAGAGTTGGCCAATGTTGATATTTTCCTGTTGATTTTTGATTATGATACCTTTTCACTAATAAATAAAGTTCATTTGTTTCTGCTTTAATCGCATTTATTTTCTTGAAGGCTTGCGTGCTGCACCATAGCAAATAAGGGGTCCACTTGCAGGGCACACAGTTGCCATAGAGTGTAGTCCTGTGACTCAGTGACTTACGTGTCACTGGAGTGTTTGGTGCCCAGGAGGACATTATAGCAGCTGTCAGCGATCAAGGTCAGCAGTGACAGCTGGAGGCTAAGGACTTAGGAAGCTCCTAGCTTCTGCGAACCAGGATGGCAAAGACAGCGATCCCTCTGGAGTTAACCTGACACCCCCGCCCTTCCTGTTCTCCCAGGGGCTGTCCATCAGCCAGTACCATCCATCTCCCTTGGCAGCACAGCCAGAGTCAAATCACCCTTAAGCCTCTGCCCTCACACCCTCCTCCAAGTCCCCACCGTCCTCACTCCGCAGGATTACTCAGCTGGTCTCACCGACTCCACCCTAGCCCCACAGAGCGTCCTCCCAACAGACCTGACAGAGCGCCCATCGGAAGGCACAGTTCAGTTCAGCCTCCTGGAATGTACACACAGGGAAAGTAAAAGACACAGCCTGGGGGAGCTGAGCTCTCCACTTTGGTACCCAGGCTTGGGTGCTTAAATATTCACGTCAGTGGAAAATGATCAGACTCAGTGACCGCACTCAGCAATCACATATCGGTAGCAGGAGAGCTTAAGTCTCTGAGGTATTTGTCACTGTGCAGTACATTCTGTCGCCCTCCAAAGGTCCAGCTCAAACACTGAAGAGTCAAAGAGTGCGGCCAAGCCTGGGCAGACATTGTGCTACTGCTGCAATCCGCTTAAAGACCAAGCGGGTCTTCATTGGACCCCTGAGAGAATATCTGAAATCTGATCTTAAAAGATACCATTCAAATGATTGGAAATTGGAGATATAAATCTTACCTTCAAAAATATCTAGAGAGAGAATTGTTTATTAATCTAGATGGCATCTTTCCTAACAGATGTAACACAGCCAATGAGAACTTTTGTAGCAGAGTCTGCTGGTCCAGCAACACCAGGTCGTCAGAGATAGCATCATTAGAGATAGCATCCACACAATTACTTTTCAAACGCAACAAAATTATTATACAGAAACTTAGATTCCTACGCCACTGTTTCTCAAAAAATGTTTCTAAACCTCTGTCCTTAAGTACTGTGAATATATTTTACATGACAAAGAAGTCAGAGGCTTCAGGTGATGGGGAAAATAGTACCCGAGCTTCAGATACCATTAAAATGCACGCAAAAGGCATGCCCACCCTTTTGATTGACGGAGAGTATTGCTATCCACATTTTAAAAGTTTGCTTTCCCTGCTCTCCATGAATCACAATCAAAAGGGGGGGGCAAAATAATAGCTAAGGAAGCTAGCTCTCATAAATGATTACAAAAGCAAGTTCCAAACTGTTTTTGTAGGAAATCCCAGAAGGGAAAAAGTTTCAGATTGGGAGAACAGGGGCATCTCAAGCAGGATGTTGGCATTGACTTGAGCTGTAAAAGATGAGATTTCACCTAGCAGAGGTGGGTGTGGGCAGGAGCAGGAAGACAAAGGGGGAAAACAAACACAAGGTAGGAGGCTGAGAGCAAACCCCGGGATTCAAGATCAGGCCCTCAGGGATGAAGTAGGAAAAGTCAACCTGGGGAGAGCTCTAAAAAAACCAACCAACCAACCAACCAGCCAGGGCTTTGCTGTTTCTACAATAGAGAAGCTTGTGTTTGCTTTTGTCTTTGGAACATTGGAATTGTAATAGTCCTTAACTGATCACTTTTTAACTTGCAAAATGCCACGTTTATCGCTGAAAAGGCAGAAAAAAACATTTCAGCGCAGAGCAACAAACACTCACCCAACAGGGGCCTCTCTGCTGGTGCAGGGGTTAAAGTCTCAGCACTGTCAAGCTATCCCCAGCCACTGCCAGGGCAGCACGAGTTCCATACCCGGCCTGGGAGCTTCCATATGACACAGCAGACCTGCGTCCTGCCTTGCCCGCTGCTCCCCTCAGTAGTGTATCTCAGTAGATCCACCTGTTCTGCACCCACTCTGTCCCTGGTGAATCCTTGTAACCCCCACACATCTGGCCTACACCCCAGTTTTCCTATACATAAATAAATGAACATAAATCTTTAAAAAAAACATTACCCATCATCCATAATTCCATTATTCAGAGACTACTGATGGCGGTTTGGAATTTCCTGATGTGGTTTATGGACAAACACACAGCCATCGTTTTAAAAGCAACATTTAGCATTGTATAATTGTATTAAAATTGCATTAAAGGGCCTCCCTGGTGGCACAAGGGGTTAAGTCTCAGCACTATGAAGCTATGGGCAGCCACTGCAGCAGGAGTTTGATCCCCAGCCAGGGAGCTTCTTCCCAGGGTGCAGCAGACCTCTCCCTGCCTCTCCTGCTGCTCCCCTCAGCAGTGTACTTCAGTAGGTCTGCCCATTCAGCTCCACACTCTGTCTCTGGTGAATCCTCTCCCTACCCCCCACACCTCTGGCCTACACCCCAGCTCTTGTATGCATAAATAAACAAATCTTTTAAAAAAATGGAAAAATTGCATTAACGCACCCTAAAGAGATGACAAAATTGTATCTGTGACAAGAGAGTGAAAGGATTATGTGACCTCCGCTGGCTGGATGTGCCTGCCGTCTTTGACAGTCTCAGTTCCACATTGTGGATGCTTAGCTTTGTATCCCAACAGGCCGCCCTCTTGTCTGGTGTATTTCTATGAGATGAAGCTCTCAGAGGGGAAATCCTTGTGCAGGCGTTCCTGGCGGAAACTTCGTTTATTGAGATGTAAAGACTTTTCGAGGATATTTTGTGATGATGATTTTTAAGTGGCCTACTCTCATGTCTCTATTGCTGGTGGAGGGGAGGAAGCTCATTTGCCTCCCTCTCTCTCTCTCTCCCCTCCCAGACCCACAGCCTGGGGGGCCCTTCCTGGACTTCAGAGACATTAGATTAGCAAGTGAAAAGACACAGTAATCACAAGCAGGGGAGGCTCCGGCTGAAAAGAATGGAACCTGGTCTGGCCACTGCCAGTGAGTGAGGTTCTGTAGGCTCTAGAAAGGCAGCCTTAAAATTAGGAAGCAAAACAAACAACTCAAAGGAAAAGCGACTCTGCCGCATTATCTGCATATGCATGAAAAACAGCCCTGGTGGGGCGCTCAGGCTGCAAGACTGTCTCCCACCTCCAGGCCTGCCACTGAGAGCGCCTTTTTAGAGGGAGCCGCCTAGACGAAACCCATCCAGGGTCTTTTGTGTTTTAATTTCTTTCAATCAAAATGCTAGGCTTGCCACTTAAGCACATCCTGGGGAGGCCGCCCTTTGGCTCCAAGAGCCTTTACTTGCTCTCAGGCCCATCTCATGGGTCTTTCATTGCTCTGTGGATTGAAGCACCAGGATCTCGGCCCTGTCGCCCCCCCACGCCCCCACCGCTCACCTCCTTGTCCTAGCCCTTGATCCAGGTCCTCTGACCTCTTCCTTTCCCCGAATTCACACCAGCTCTCAGAGGAACCACCCCGTGCCCCCCCACACCTTTCCTGTCAAAGACCTGCTCTCTCAATTCCTTCGATTTTCCCTGCCCAACACCACCACCGAGATAGGGAATCCAAGCAGACTGGGCGCCTGTGGGCATGTATTTTTGAGAGAGGAGCATTTCCTTATTTTTTCATTTTCTTTCTTTCTTTCCCTTAAACTTCAGCTCTGCAGGGCAAGGGTGCATGATCTGATTAGTGATATGGGTGCCCGGACGTCTGCCAGTCTCAGCTCCGTTGGCCAACGGAAGGAAACAGAGTTGGAGGAGAAGGAGAGCAGTGTCAGTTGTGGACACACCGAGGAGGGCAGCGCACCCGTGCCTGCAAGACCGCTGTCCTGCTCCTTGGCCGGGGCAGGGGTATTTATCTAGAGACAGGAGGGGGCAGAAGGGGGGGTGGGCAACAGTCAGCATGCCCATCGTGCAGACACAGCTTCTGGAGATCCTGAGGGGTGCCAGCCTGCTTTCACCATCACCTGGTGGTCAGCGACTCTGATGTCATCTTTGCAGCTGAGCTCTTTTTCCTCAGCATGTGAAAAAGCAGAGTTTATTAATTCTACAGGGAAAAGAAGGGAAATGGGAGAGCGTATCTGGTGGGACAGAGAGACATACACTTTGTTGCTGCATCCGTGTAGGCCTAGTAGGTGGCGCTGAGGGAAACACTGTTGGACCCTTCTCTCGGGATGTACACTGAAATCCATTTTAGGCTGATACTTACATGTGAGTCAATCAACCAGTAAATCGGGGAAAGCTACCTTAATTCTTGTGTGAATCACGTATGTGAGCATGCTAGAGAGTGATACAATGATCAGAGTGACGTTTCAGTTTCGTGGTGTCGGTAAAACACTACCCGGAAACGCCTCTGGTAAAGCCCTAAACCCTCTCATTTTCATCTTTCACACAGATGTAATGACTGCGTGATTCTCCTTTTGGTCTCTTAATATATCACATTAAGAGATATCTTAACATATAACTCTGCTTACATTCGCATCACTCCTTTAACATTCTGCACTGGGTGATGATGGCTAATCCTTGCGGCTTTCTCATCAGCGAGGCGGCAACATCTGCACCCTTGGTGCAATCACTTCCAGGCTAAAGGGCTCTAGAGCAAGCAGGAAGTGTTTAGAGCACCCACCCAAGTGGCATCCAGAGGCCAGGAGTCCGCCGAGCAAGCGGGAAGTACAAGAGAGGAGGGGCAGGCTGGAGATTGTGCGCAGGGCGGACCCCTCAGCTCCAGAGCAGTTGGACCCTCCACTCTCTGTGCCCAGTGGGCCGTGCCGTCACCACGCAAAACATGGGGTCCTGGCTTCCTCCGCTGGTCCCCACCGCGCGCACCCCCGCGCGACTCTGCAGGCCCGTGGCGGGAACCCGTGGCCAGGCGCCTCCAACGCCAACCCTCCCTCTGGAGGTAACGTTAGCCCCGCCCCTCGCCGTGGGCGTTAATCCCCCCAGCTCCCCGTTTACAGTGCTCGCCTGCGCGCTTGCGACCACCCTCAGCAGGCTCCTGAACACGCGCATGCGCAATATACCCCCTTCGCTCCGCCCACCACAGCCCTGCTCCTGCGCCGCAGACATGCACTTCCAGCCCTGCCCAGGGATGTAATCCTAATACTGCAATTTTGTGGTGTTTGGTAAAGATGGGAAGCAGATATCTCTCTGGTAAAATCATATCCACTGACTTGCAGTAGGGCCAAATGGGAGGCACCAAGCAGAAAATGAAGCGTGGAAGCAGAGAGTATTTGGAGGAAACAATATGATAAACTGTCCTGTCAGCCTGTGGTCCCTGAGGCCCATGTGTTCCAAGAAATTGCCTGTTAAGGTTATATGTAGTCTGCAAGCATGTATCTGAAATAAATTCCCTTTCTCCTCCTTCCACCGTTTCCCTTGGTCACAGGGCCTGATTGGGTAAGCACCAAGAGGAATGAAGTTGAGCTCACAAAGGCTGTTAGAACCTTGTGAACACATGCAATGGCAAGATCTGAACAACAAGCACCAACTGTTCTTTGCTTAGAGCTTTGCAACTGTTTCGGATATCCCAGCTATTTGTATGCTAGGAAAATTAACGATTCCTTAGGAAAATGAGCATAAGGAGGTTTTATAGTCATTTTCTCAAATACTGTCCTTTTGTTAGGAGAGTGGATCCTTGTGGGTCCGGGTGTGTACTCCGGTTGAAGAATAAGAGCTGCCACACCAAACAAGTGTGCATTTATTAAAGCAAGAGGAAAAAACTCCTGACAGCAGGAGGGGGTCCAAAGGAGGACGCCCCTTTACTCCAGCCCCATCCATGACTTTATACCATCAGACTTCCTGTTGTTCAATGTGTCGGACTATTGATGAGGCACTAGGTGGTCGGGAAGTTTCCTGGTGGTTGTTTTTTTGTTCCCTAATTATTCTGTAACAGGTTCTTACTCTGGTTGGTGGCCAGATCAGTCCCATTTCAGTAAAACACCTCTATTTTCCTGGGAGCTTTTTTGTTTCCTCTGTTCCTATATTGTTCAGAATCACTACCCGGTCCCAGCCTTTCCCGTTCACCATATTCCTGGTCTCAGTCCCTTTCACTTTAACTTTGTTTTATGTGCTTTTTAGTGTATTCTGAATATGCCCATCTTGTCCACGTAATTTGTGGTTTCAGTAAGAATGCCAAGAGAGGATGAGTCTAATTTGTAATTCACACAAGAATTAGGTAGCTTTCCCCGATTTACTGGTTGATTGACTCACATGTAAGTATCAGCCTAAAATGGATTTCGGTGTACATCCCGAGAGAAGGGTCCAACAGTGTTTCCCTCAGCGCCACCTACTAGGCCTACACGGATGCAGCAACAAAGTGTATGTCTCTCTGTCCCACCAGATACGCTCTCCCATTTCCCTTCTTTTCCCTGTAGAGTTAATAAACTCTGCTTTTTCACATGCTGAGGAAAAAGAGCTCAGCTGCAAAGATGACATCAGAGTCGCTGACCACCAGGTGATGGTGAAAGCAGGCTGGCACCCCTCAGGATCTCCAGAAGCTGTGTCTGCACGATGGGCATGCTGACTGTTGCCCACCCCCCCTTCTGCCCCCTCCTGTCTCTAGATAAATACCCCTGCCCCGGCCAAGGAGCAGGACAGCGGTCTTGCAGGCACGGGTGCGCTGCCCTCCTCGGTGTGTCCACAACTGACACTGCTCTCCTTCTCCTCCAACTCTGTTTCCTTCCGTTGGCCAACGGAGCTGAGACTGGCAGACGTCCGGGCACCCATATCACTAATCAGATCATGCACCCTTGCCCTGCAGAGCTGAAGTTTAAGGGAAAGAAAGAAAGAAAATGAAAAAATAAGGAAATGCTCCTCTCTCAAAAATACATGCCCACAGGCGCCCAGTCTGCTTGGATTCCCTATCTCGGTGGTGGTGTTGGGCAGGGAAAATCGAAGGAATTGAGAGAGCAGGTCTTTGACAGGAAAGGTGTGGGGGGGCACGGGGTGGTTCCTCTGAGAGCTGGTGTGAATTCGGGGAAAGGAAGAGGTCAGAGGACCTGGATCAAGGGCTAGGACAAGGAGGTGAGCGGTGGGGGCGTGGGGGGGCGACAGGGCCGAGATCCTGGTGCTTCAATCCACAGAGCAATGAAAGACCCATGAGATGGGCCTGAGAGCAAGTAAAGGCTCTTGGAGCCAAAGGGCGGCCTCCCCAGGATGTGCTTAAGTGGCAAGCCTAGCATTTTGATTGAAAGAAATTAAAACACAAAAGACCCTGGATGGGTTTCGTCTAGGCGGCTCCCTCTAAAAAGGCGCTCTCAGTGGCAGGCCTGGAGGTGGGAGACAGTCTTGCAGCCTGAGCGCCCCACCAGGGCTGTTTTTCATGCATATGCAGATAATGCGGCAGAGTCGCTTTTCCTTTGAGTTGTTTGTTTTGCTTCCTAATTTTAAGGCTGCCTTTCTAGAGCCTACAGAACCTCACTCACTGGCAGTGGCCAGACCAGGTTCCATTCTTTTCAGCCGGAGCCTCCCCTGCTTGTGATTACTGTGTCTTTTCACTTGCTAATCTAATGTCTCTGAAGTCCAGGAAGGGCCCCCCAGGCTGTGGGTCTGGGAGGGGAGAGAGAGAGAGAGGGAGGCAAATGAGCTTCCTCCCCTCCACCAGCAATAGAGACATGAGAGTAGGCCACTTAAAAATCATCATCACAAAATATCCTCGAAAAGTCTTTACATCTCAATAAACGAAGTTTCCGCCAGGAACGCCTGCACAAGGATTTCCCCTCTGAGAGCTTCATCTCATAGAAATACACCAGACAAGAGGGCGGCCTGTTGGGATACAAAGCTAAGCATCCACAATGTGGAACTGAGACTGTCAAAGACGGCAGGCACATCCAGCCAGCGGAGGTCACATAATCCTTTCACTCTCTTGTCACAGATACAATTTTGTCATCTCTTTAGGGTGCGTTAATGCAATTTTTCCATTTTTTTAAAAGATTTGTTTATTTATGCATACAAGAGCTGGGGTGTAGGCCAGAGGTGTGGGGGGTAGGGAGAGGATTCACCAGAGACAGAGTGTGGAGCTGAATGGGCAGACCTACTGAAGTACACTGCTGAGGGGAGCAGCAGGAGAGGCAGGGAGAGGTCTGCTGCACCCTGGGAAGAAGCTCCCTGGCTGGGGATCAAACTCCTGCTGCAGTGGCTGCCCATAGCTTCATAGTGCTGAGACTTAACCCCTTGTGCCACCAGGGAGGCCCTTTAATGCAATTTTAATACAATTATACAATGCTAAATGTTGCTTTTAAAACGATGGCTGTGTGTTTGTCCATAAACCACATCAGGAAATTCCAAACCGCCATCAGTAGTCTCTGAATAATGGAATTATGGATGATGGGTAATGTTTTTTTTAAAGATTTATGTTCATTTATTTATGTATAGGAAAACTGGGGTGTAGGCCAGATGTGTGGGGGTTACAAGGATTCACCAGGGACAGAGTGGGTGCAGAACAGGTGGATCTACTGAGATACACTACTGAGGGGAGCAGCGGGCAAGGCAGGACGCAGGTCTGCTGTGTCATATGGAAGCTCCCAGGCCGGGTATGGAACTCGTGCTGCCCTGGCAGTGGCTGGGGATAGCTTGACAGTGCTGAGACTTTAACCCCTGCACCAGCAGAGAGGCCCCTGTTGGGTGAGTGTTTGTTGCTCTGCGCTGAAATGTTTTTTTCTGCCTTTTCAGCGATAAACGTGGCATTTTGCAAGTTAAAAAGTGATCAGTTAAGGACTATTACAATTCCAATGTTCCAAAGACAAAAGCAAACACAAGCTTCTCTATTGTAGAAACAGCAAAGCCCTGGCTGGTTGGTTGGTTGGTTGGTTTTTTTAGAGCTCTCCCCAGGTTGACTTTTCCTACTTCATCCCTGAGGGCCTGATCTTGAATCCCGGGGTTTGCTCTCAGCCTCCTACCTTGTGTTTGTTTTCCCCCTTTGTCTTCCTGCTCCTGCCCACACCCACCTCTGCTAGGTGAAATCTCATCTTTTACAGCTCAAGTCAATGCCAACATCCTGCTTGAGATGCCCCTGTTCTCCCAATCTGAAACTTTTTCCCTTCTGGGATTTCCTACAAAAACAGTTTGGAACTTGCTTTTGTAATCATTTATGAGAGCTAGCTTCCTTAGCTATTATTTTGCCCCCCCCTTTTGATTGTGATTCATGGAGAGCAGGGAAAGCAAACTTTTAAAATGTGGATAGCAATACTCTCCGTCAATCAAAAGGGTGGGCATGCCTTTTGCGTGCATTTTAATGGTATCTGAAGCTCGGGTACTATTTTCCCCATCACCTGAAGCCTCTGACTTCTTTGTCATGTAAAATATATTCACAGTACTTAAGGACAGAGGTTTAGAAACATTTTTTGAGAAACAGTGGCGTAGGAATCTAAGTTTCTGTATAATAATTTTGTTGCGTTTGAAAAGTAATTGTGTGGATGCTATCTCTAATGATGCTATCTCTGACGACCTGGTGTTGCTGGACCAGCAGACTCTGCTACAAAAGTTCTCATTGGCTGTGTTACATCTGTTAGGAAAGATGCCATCTAGATTAATAAACAATTCTCTCTCTAGATATTTTTGAAGGTAAGATTTATATCTCCAATTTCCAATCATTTGAATGGTATCTTTTAAGATCAGATTTCAGATATTCTCTCAGGGGTCCAATGAAGACCCGCTTGGTCTTTAAGCGGATTGCAGCAGTAGCACAATGTCTGCCCAGGCTTGGCCGCACTCTTTGACTCTTCAGTGTTTGAGCTGGACCTTTGGAGGGCGACAGAATGTACTGCACAGTGACAAATACCTCAGAGACTTAAGCTCTCCTGCTACCGATATGTGATTGCTGAGTGCGGTCACTGAGTCTGATCATTTTCCACTGACGTGAATATTTAAGCACCCAAGCCTGGGTACCAAAGTGGAGAGCTCAGCTCCCCCAGGCTGTGTCTTTTACTTTCCCTGTGTGTACATTCCAGGAGGCTGAACTGAACTGTGCCTTCCGATGGGCGCTCTGTCAGGTCTGTTGGGAGGACGCTCTGTGGGGCTAGGGTGGAGTCGGTGAGACCAGCTGAGTAATCCTGCGGAGTGAGGACGGTGGGGACTTGGAGGAGGGTGTGAGGGCAGAGGCTTAAGGGTGATTTGACTCTGGCTGTGCTGCCAAGGGAGATGGATGGTACTGGCTGATGGACAGCCCCTGGGAGAACAGGAAGGGCGGGGGTGTCAGGTTAACTCCAGAGGGATCGCTGTCTTTGCCATCCTGGTTCGCAGAAGCTAGGAGCTTCCTAAGTCCTTAGCCTCCAGCTGTCACTGCTGACCTTGATCGCTGACAGCTGCTATAATGTCCTCCTGGGCACCAAACACTCCAGTGACACGTAAGTCACTGAGTCACAGGACTACACTCTATGGCAACTGTGTGCCCTGCAAGTGGACCCCTTATTTGCTATGGTGCAGCACGCAAGCCTTCAAGAAAATAAATGCGATTAAAGCAGAAACAAATGAACTTTATTTATTAGTGAAAAGGTATCATAATCAAAAATCAACAGGAAAATATCAACATTGGCCAACTCTTGGGGCAAAGAGGAAATAAAATGAAAACCACTATGACAGACCATTGCATGGACAACTCTACCACACCCTGCATCAGGTACAGTTGACTTTTTGAACCTAAATGCATGGGACTAATGGCTCAAGTGACGTGTGGACATGCGGTAACTGCAGAGAGAGTGGTTGTGTCACGTGACAGGAATGGGAGGCAAGGGACATTCTCATGGCCGCCCTTCAGGAAGCATCTGCAAGTTGCTGACAACTAGTTAGTGGAATGAAAGCAAGACAGCACGTACTTCCCAGGGGAATAAAATACGGCACAGACGCAGGTCCCTGGGGCACCTCCCTGGCACTGGGACACTGATCTAGACCTGACAGGAATGTGGCTTGTGCATGCTTCTTACTTATACATATGCTGTAGCTTGGGACCAACCATTTTCATCGTGACTCAACGTGATTGGTCTAGACAGAAAGAAACCAAACGTAGGACAGTGGCAAGAGCTGGCAAATACTTCAGGATTGACACACCTTGGCAGATGGGTTTTAAGCATGGCAAACCACAAAGCCATTGTTAGGGATAAATTCAAACCAAACTGTTCTAAGACAGCCCAGAGCAGGTCAAGGCACTCATGAATGAGAGTCAATTTGTTGAGCTGTTTACCTCAACAAATTCTCTGAGAATTCTCTAAAGTAAGTTGCTTGGTGCATATTAAGAAGATAAAAGACAATGACTAAATATTTGGCTTCATAACCCTGTGCAGTTTTAAATGAGAAGTAAGGGTTGATTTCTGTTTATATCTTTTCCCACAAAACTCGCAAGCAAATGGTCTTTCTGAGCTGTGGGTTTGGATGTGCAATTTAAGATTAGTCTTTCGTCTAAATCTTTTCTCACAAATGAAGCAGCTGTGGGGTTTTCCACCATTGTGAGTTTTCCTGTGTCTTTGATAAGAGAATTTATTACAAAATATTACCCCACACTCGAAACACCGGTATGACTCATGCTCAGAATGTATGATCAGGTGTGTCTTCTGACTGAATCGCATTTTACAAATTCTGCACTCATAGGGTGTCTCCCGGGTGTGAACCCGATGATGCCTGATCAGGTCTACATTACGAAGGAATCTTTTCCCACACATAGCGCACTTGTGAGGGAGCTGTCCTGAGTGAATGCGCACGTGCCCCCTAAGGAGTTTCAGGGTAGCAAAACATTTCCCACACTGCACACATCGGTGGGGTTTCTCACTGGGACAGCTCTCCTTGAGGGTTCCGGGGTCACGAGGTTTTTGCACATTGGAACACTCAGCTGGCTCTCCCACAGAAGGGTTCTGAGAAAGGAAGGGCACTGTCCCATCATTGGGTGGCAGTTCTGTGGGGTGTCCCGATGGATCTTCAGGCTGCTCCCAGTTTCCAGGTAAATTGGGATCAAGAAGCACATTCCTGTCTAAAGAAGCAGAAAATAGATAAATACTGTCAAGTTTTACCCTTTGCACGTTTTCTTCATTGTCTCTCCCAATAGCAAACCTTGAGAGGAGAAATAGAAAGTGCACATGTCACCATGTTCCAAGGAGAAAGGACAGACGGGCTAAGAAGAGCTATACCCATCAGCTGGTGGGAAGAGAGAAGCTAAACAGCGGCAACCCAAGCCTCTTTACCTGCGATTGAGGCAGGAGTTTTCTTCTCTTTCTTCCCCAACACCCGATGACCGCGCACCTACCTGCGCTGGAGCCAAGGAATCCCAGATTCCCGTCATGCGTGTTGTGTAGCCCCTCCTGTGGCCATGGCTCTTCTCTGTCATTCTCTGGGAACCTCAGCTCAGGGCCCGGTGGGGGCTGTGCCGGCCTCTGTGGGTGTTCTGGCCACAGGAAAGACAGGAAGAAGGGGCGTGGGGGTCACCACAGGTTTCTCCAGAGTCAAGGTAGCCCTCTGCGACATGTGGCCTGTCAGTGTCTGCGTCCTTCCCTCTCGGGTAGGGGTGCCTCAGAGCAGCCCCTGACAAGCCTTTGGGGCTTGGTTTAGTTTTTAGGGTACAGACAAAGGCAAATGAAGAAGGGCAGTGCTTTTGTGCTGGGTTCAAGGCTCTGCTGCTCCTCCAGTCTGTGGCAAGAGAGTGACCCCTTCTGGGGTGGACACACTGAGTCCCTTGTCTAGCACAAGAATGGAATGATTTCAGCCAAGAGCCAAAACACAATGCCAATCTCCCCCAAGCGTTGGGTATATCGCTCTCTCCGTGAGGCCCAACAGTGCACAGAGAGAGGTAAAGAGGGACCCTGGAACTGGAGTGATCTCTCAGCCTCGGTACTCCTGTGGGACATTCAGGTCCTTGTGCCTCAGGTGCTCTTAGCCTCCACTTCAGACTATCAAAAGCCCTGCTCCCGGCACTCTCAGCGGTTTGCGGTCCCAACCTGTTCAGCAGCCCATGTCAGCTAAGCAAGGGCGAGGAGTATGCAGGCAGAGTCATGATTCCAAAGCGCAGCCAAGCTCTCCTGATCACAGCAGGCATGCACACGAAACACAGACTTTCAAGAAATCTCTTCACACATCAGCAGATCTAGGTGGGGCCAAGCTGGGGTATGGATGGCTTTACTTTGGGCTCTGACCAGAATAGAGACATCCTGCCTACTTGCGGGTTTGTCCTGCTTGTCGCCTCCATTACAAAGAGAGAGCCCACATCTGCTACAGGCCCAGCACTTGCCAGAGGAAGCCCCAAAGTAAGGTGCCTGGGACATTTGGTAAATGCAGAAAGGGCACACAGTCGTCGCCAACGATCACACTGAAAGTGTCTGTGTTGAATTCTCCGGGGACAGTGGGCCTGCACAGCTAAGGTACGTTCCCTTGGGGGGGAGGGCAGAAGGGACCAGGCATCCCCTCCAAGGGGAGGGTGGAGGCTCACCTGTGCTTGTCCCCAGGGCTGGCCAGACTCCCGGAGAAGAGACCTGCCACTGCGACTGGAAACCTGCAGAAAGAGAAGCCATAGGTAAGCCCCAGAGGAAGAATATCTACTGGCTTTAGAGCAAATGGGTCCGAGGGTCTAGAATATCTGTCCTGATGTGGCTGGAGCGGGCACTGCAGAGCAAGGAACCTGGCAAGGACCCTGGCGTGACAGGTCATGGATTCTCCCACCATGCCCTTTTCTGACCGCTGTTGCCAGTGTCTGCGAGGCCCCCAGCTTGGGCCGCGTGCAATCGCAGCCGACCGCGGCCCCCGTAAGGCTTCCATTACCTTCTATTCTACAGCTCTTGACCTGCACTCCTGTCTCTCTCTGGGAGCTGCACCTCCACACTGGACCCATCTGCACCCCAATTCCTCAAGCTCAAATCTAAGTCACCGGTTTTGAACCTCTCCCTGTGAGCTCTGGGCCAGGAAACTATAGGCCTTGTGCCGTGGCCACGGGCCGGCAACCGGGATGCCTTCTTCACCCTCTCTTCCTCATTGCCCAGGCCCTGGTCCTCAGCAAGGCCTAGCTATGCACAGGCTAAATGTCTCTGCATCCTGCCCTTTCCGTGCCATCACCACCCCTGAACCTACGGTTGGACATTGGCTCTCACCTGGAGATAGCAGACGCCAGCCTCTGTGTCCGTTTCCTGTCTCCTGAGACTTATTGGCAGAGCGGGCACGGGAAAGGCAAACCCACTATTCGGCCTCCCCTACCGAGGCGCTCCCAGGGTTTCCCCACTGCCCTGATAATAAAGCGTCACTTGTCACACTGCCAACGAAGCTCTTCCAGCCCAGGACCCTAGTCCCCCTCCTGCCTCTTGGATGGGCCCCCTGCCCCTGTCCCGCAGCAGGAGCTCTGCACACCTGCTGGTTCTCCAGCGCTCTGAGCCTGTGCACATTGTCTGTGCTTCCCAGACCCCGCTCTCCTCCCACCCCCGCTCCCAGGCGCACTGCAGTTCATCCTGGAGGATTCAACCCACGCCCCCTGCCTCCAGGTCGCCTGCCTCTCTACCCAAAGCTGGCATGGGGCCCTCCTAGGAGCTCCCACAGCACCCTACCTGTTCACACGTCCTTCACCGCCCATCCACAGCACATTCACACCTCCTGACAGACCTGCAGGGAAGGCGGCAGACGCCAGGACTGATCCTCGATCTGCTGTGCTACTGACCCACGGGCTGCACCATGCCTGGCTCTCAGCGGGTGCAGATTTTTCACAGTGCAATGAATATAAGCATTAAATGTGCAAAGGGACAGTGCAGCTAAGCCCTGCTGGAGCTACTATGGGCGGCTCAGATCAGTATTTATAACTTGGACTGTTCTCGATA
>PVIJ01020967.1:0-19643 GCA_004024925.1 Scalopus aquaticus | reverse complement strand
AACTTTATCCAACAAATCTCAAGCTACTGTGTATGTGAATGAACATTCCCTTTTTTTTATACCTGAATGCTGTACATCTATTTTGTATTGTATATTATGTTTGGTTATTTATGCTTTGATTTCATAGTAACTTCTCATGTTATAGAATTGATTTGCATTGAATACAAACTGTAAATAAAAAGAAATTACTGAAAAAAAACCTACTTTCTACATAAGTCTCCTATTATAAAAGATCTTTCCGTGTTTTCTAAGTTTTAAAATTTTATTCATTAGCTTAAGTTATTTTAATTAGTAATTATTAAAGTGTTAATTGCTTTTCTTTTAAAGTTAGTATTATGTTAAGTCTCGCTTTTATTTATATTGATTGGCTTACACTTCATTTCTTTTAATTATTTTAAAGTAACCTCTGAATGTATTGTTTGTAGATATTCCAATATATAGTGCAGAAGGAATCAGTTGCCTCTTTACCGCCTCCTCAAATCTCTCATCTTACTCTCTTTTCCAGTTAATTATGTGCGTCTTCCAGAGCTCTCTCCAGACACTCACATTCCTATATTGTTATTTTTCTCCACGTGATGTGTTTAAAAAAATAATTTGGATTCTTTTGTTCACAAACTTTCTATTTTTAACTATTATAAGTGTCTTAGGGGATCCTTATCCCTGCAGTGTACATGCATGTGTGTGCATATGTGCTATGCCATGTGTTCCCATGTATACACACATTCTGCATAAGTAGGTGTGTGTGATCCTTGTTTGGTTTGTTAATGTTCTGGAAATTAGTGGGGAGCTCATTTTCTTTTGTGCTTTCGGTCACATTCACAACAGCAACCCCCATCCCTGGAGGCTGATGGAAACCCTCTAATACCTTTGTTCTTTGTTTATTGTTTTTTTCAGATTTTCTAAAAGGCTGGACCAATATTCCAAGAGAATCTTTCACTTCATAGAGATAAAGCAAACCCATGAAATGAAGCTACCTACTCTCTAACTTGTGGTTTAAAACACCTCCTTCATATCTGTAGTCACCTCACATTTTTAACATAACATTTTCAAATTTGTACCTTTTCCATTTTTCCTTTTGCTCAACTTCATAGAGGTGTTCATTTTAATGCTCTCTTCAAAGAACCAGTTTTGTATTTTATTTATCAAGTCTGCTTTTATTGTGATTGATTTAAAATTAAATTTCTTATTTCCCTTTTAAAAAGCTTTCTGTGTTCTTAGTTATATCTTCCTAATATTTAGGTATATGCATATGCATCTGAGGCTGTAAAATTTCCCCTGCATAACTCTTTGGACCTACCCCTTCAGTTTTGATACTCCATGCTCTTACCATAGTAAGCATTTTCTGAAGCATTTTCCATATTTGTTTTTATTTTCTGTCTAATCCAAGTTGATATCGGCTTTCCCCTTCTCCCCTTTTATCCTGTTTATGACAAATTCCTTTGAGGATATAATTTTCTTTCTAAATACCAATTTCATCATTTTTATGTATCATCATATAAAACCTTACTGTCATCAAGTTCCAAGCATTTTATAATTTTCATTATGAAAACTAATTTTGTTTTCAAAATACATTTTTCACATTTTCATCTTTATTTTTGTTTCTATTTTTATAGCAAGCTGGTGAGAGAATGTGATTTGTATAACATCTACTCCACGAAAGGTATTGGGGTTTCTTCTCTCATCCAACAGTATCAACGTTTCCAAATGCTCAACACGAACTTGACGTTCACCTTTGGGTTCAAGTCTTTCTGTAAAAACGAGTTCTTGATATTTCAACACTTTTTCCTGTTTTCTAATAGGAAATCATTTGTTTTGTTTCTTCAGATATTTTGAGCTAGTGACTCTTTTGCCTTATCCAGAACATTTCTCTGTTTATTTAGGATGTAGGGGTGGGTATGGGGAGAGGTTAGATGCCTGTTTTCTGGCCTGGGAACATTTGCTTTGTTCTAGTTGTGCCTTCCCAGGTAAGTGCTCCCCTGTCTCAAAGGGTGCAGTGAGCACAGGTAGAGGTAGCTTCAAGGTGGGGTGCATTTCCACATGGTGGGTTGCTGGGGGTGGGGAGTCCTGCCTCCATTTGTTGTTGCAGCTGAGACATGGCCCCTTCTCTGCTTCATGAAGGATCTTGATGGTCAGCTCGTTCCCAGATATCTAACTCCTTCCTGGGGTCCTGCTGTGCAGAGAAAACCCCAGCAAGAATGCAGAGAAGGAACAAGAGCATAACCTCCCTCGCTTCCTCTCCTCCCCCACTCAGAGGGTGTCTGGTGGCCCCACACTTTTCTCCAGTGGACTCTTCCTCCTCCTTGGTGGTTTTTGGGTGGCCCCCAGCCTGCAGCCCTGTCTCTCATCACACCTTCCCGCACCTTCTCACCTCTGCTCCCATGCTGACTTGAAATATCGCTGAGATTTATGAGAGGCAATTCCGCATATGGCTCAGAGAGGGGAGCTTTTGAAAGCAGGGGCTCAAACAGATATTTGCACAGTCATATTCACAACAGCACTATTCACAAGAGCCAAAATGTAGAAATAACACAAATATCCACCAGCAGATGGATGGATCAAAAATGTATAGATGTACAATGGAAAATTACTCAGTCTCCAGAAGGAAGGGAATTCTGAAACATAGACGAACCTTGGAGATATTATGCTTAGTGAATAAATCGGACCCAAAAGAGCAAATGCTGTATGATTTCCCTTCTATGAGACACCTAGAGTAGGCAATCATAAAGACATAGTAAAGCGGCGGTTGCCAAAAGTGGGGTGAGGGACCACAGGGAATTGTCTCATGGGTTCTGAGTTTCATTTTGGGAGGATGAAAAAGTTCTGTTGATGGATAGTGATGGTTGCAAAAACAGTGTGAATGTACTAATACCACCTGAACTGCACACTTAAGAATCATTCAAATAGAGTTTCATGTTATGCAACTTTTACTACAATTAGAAGAAAAAAGGGCATGGATTTTGGGACCGGTCGGTTTCTAATCCTGCCTTCACCATTCAGTCATTGTTTTTAGCAGGTTACCAGGCCTCTTTGTGCCTCAGTCCACATCTGTGAAACAAGAATCCGGCCTGTCTCAAAGCTTGACTCTGGGGGATTATCCTGGCTACTAGTGCCCCCACCCCCATGCCCCCACCCCCCCGCCAGTGTTGGTGATGGTCCTGCTGCCTTAAATGGGAGCTTCCCAGTGGATTCAGAGAAGGGCGGTTAGGAATGTGAAACATCGTGTCCTCCCCAGCCTTCTTCCAGGAGGGCTTTGCCGAGTTTCTCCTCCCACCAAGCCTCAGCACCCAGTTCTCTGCCCTTCATGCTGGACTTGTCCTTTGACCTCCAAAAGCATCTTGTTTTACATGCTCAGCCACAGAGGTGTCACCACCAGGAATCCTACCACACACAGCCCCTGACCGTGGCTGTCCCCCTGGCCTATCTCCAAACACTTTATTGCATCTGTTTGTGGAAACACCTGTTCCCCCCACTGGATAAGGGTCCTGGATAAGGGTCTCAGTTGTGACTGACTGAGGCTACACGGGCACCTTCATGGGCATGCAGCGACCTACTGCAGCCTTCCTTGGGGGCTCTGCGGTGTGTCCCCAGCCTCTGGTTCATAGTGCTGCTTCCTGGGCTGGGAACTGACCACAAATGTCATATTCGTTGCTGCCCTAACACCTGGCTCTGGTTCCAGGTCCGCAAATACTGTGGGACTAGACACAAGGCATCCTGTTTTAGGGCCTCAGTTTCCCCATCTTTACAAACAAGGCCATCATAGCTCTGGGTTCTTGTACCCTTTTTAAAAAATAGTTTCTTTATTTACATACATTTTATATTATTGCTCACTTTTGTACAATGTTTGCTTTCTTTTCTCAGGTATAGTCCCCATAGAATTCCCACCATCAATTCACCCGTGTACTAACACCAAATCTTGTACCTTTGTGATGTTAAGTGCTGTCAAGTCAGGTGTAAGCCTAGCAGGCTCACCCAGGTGAGAGTGTGTACATGTGAGAGTGTCTAAGTGAGTGTGCGCATGGCGCCTGAGAGCACATGCACTCTGTTCAAACGAGGCTAGTCTCAGCTTCCAGAGTGCGGGAGACTCTTCTCCTCTCACAGTCCTGGGGGATAAAGGAAGACTGCCATCCAACCTGTCTCTGAGTGGTGGTGGAAACAGGATGTCCTGGGGTCACCTATGCATTTTCCCTTCAGGTGCCTCATCAGGAGAGTTACACATATGAGCCAGCAGGGGCCGCCACAGACAAGCAGATGCGCATGTCTCCACCAAAACCAACTTTGTCATCCCTGCCAGCATTCCTGGAAAACTTTCTAGGTACCAAGCCTAGTTTCAGGTACTTTATAGGAATTTCCTTGCAGCCCCTGCACTAGAAGGAGAGTTTACTGATGAAGCATGGAAGCTTGCAGAGGGATAAGTAAGAAGATCAAGGGCATCGCTGTTTCAATTTTTCTCTCTCTAGTTTGCCTCCAGCCCAGTCCTTCTCTGTGCCCACCTCCCCTTCCATAATAACAGATACCACTAGACACCCCCATGGATCCATTCAGGGGCACATGGGTGTTCTATTGGCTCCTCAGACTCTGGGCTACCCTGAAGTACTGGAGCTGTGTGGGCTCTCCCAGCACAGGGAAGGCAGACTGCATACCATGTGTCTTGCTAATGGGGTCTTCACGGGCCTGGCCACACAGAGGGCACCATAGTGCTGGGTGAATGATCACCCTGACCCACTCACTTTAGTCTTGGGTGGACCCTAGAGTGGCCTTGCTCCGTGACCCTCTCCATGCACGCAGAGCCCCTCCCCAGCTTGCGCACACACGCACCCAACCACACACCTGCACCCATACCCTCCTGTCCTTGCACCTTCACTTACACCCTCTGCCACCTGCTTGCCTATTCTTGCCACACTCAAAAACCACCTGAGCTGCCTTGGTCCTCTCTCCTTCCCTTCCTCTTAGAAGAGGGTTATTCTTAGCCAATGGTCACCGGGCACTTATTGTGTGCTGGGGCCTCCTGTGCCAGGTGCAGCGGCTGAGTGTGTGTGGCATGCCAAGTCCCGCTGCTCCGAGTCTAGGGTTACATTAACCAGATGGGGCGCCCAGAGCAGAGCGGGGAGGTCACGTGGCAGAGCAGGGTCCACCCTCAGGCTCCAGAGCTGACCCTTCCCTGCTGCATACAGGTGAGTAGGGAAAACATCTTCTCTCTCCCTGAACTCAGGGGTGCTCCTTTACCCACAATTTGTATGTTTGCCAAATCTGTGCTGAGAAACTTTCATATGTTTTCTCTCCATAGTCAGTAACTAGGAATATAAATATAGCCGATGAGGAACTTTTATAAAAGTATTCTTCGAAAAGAAACCAGAAAACATCCTAGGTAAGAGATTGGCTTGTTTTTTTGTGGTTGGGTTAGTAGGAGTTGTGACCCAAGGGTGCTAGAACTGAAAAATAAAGGAGCAGACTTTGAAATCACTCCCCTGACCCTCCTCAACAACTAACTCTGGTGGGAATGGTCCTGGCCTCTCTAACAGAAAACAGCAACAGCCACTATCATCCACTGGGTGCTTTCTTTGGACCAGGCTGTGTTTAGTCCTTTACATACATTCTGTTATTTCAGACCTCGGAACAACCCTATGATTATCCTCGTTTTACGGACAAGGAAAATGAGAAAATGAGCCCCAGTGAGATTAAGTAGATCACCCAAGGTCTCTTAGCCAGTAGGTGGCAGTCCCAAAGTTGTTCTGGCAGCCCGGAGGCCTCTCCAGCTTACGCTTTCAGCTCAGCATCGTGCAGTCTCTGCCAGGGGTTTCTGTGATTCCCACAATAATCTTCAGCAATCTTGACAGCAGACACGATTAGTTTTGCTCCATGGAGGCACAGATGAGCAGGAACTGAGATGGTGAAGCTAAAACCAGAGCTCTCTTTCACCTTCTGAGAGAGCTCATTCTCCTATATAGAGTGCCCATGCCTATATAGAGTGGCATTGGGGGGGCTGCTCGGATCTGCTCCCCCCACCTGTGGCAAGCACCCTTTAGCACCATTTCTAGGCAGCCCTTCTTACCTATAAAACTAGGAAGCCTCTGATGGAGGCTCCTGGACAGGTGCTTGGGCCGTCCCATGCCATGTGACTGTATACGTGGTCACTGGGAATGCTGGGGCTGTGCAGCCAGCTCTGCTCCCCAGCCCTGGGCTGCACTCATGGGCTGCGCTTCTGACTTCCTGCCCCGGGCCCCTGGCATTCACTAGACTTTCCTCCCTCTACTACTTCTGGCCCTGGTTGCCCTAATTCTGCCACGTGTGAGCAGCAACCCTTCTGGAAGCCACGTCCTCAGAGAGATTTGATTATGTCCTGGTGGTGCCACCTCGTTAATGCAATCAGGAAGTTTTCTCAAGACTTCAGCTGCTTTGCTGGCAGCCGGGCCTGGCTCCTGGGGCATCGCTGCTGACCCTCAGCTCACAGCTCTTCTCCAGTCTGACAGGCCCTCAGAGACCCTCCATCCACCAGGCTGTGCCCACAGGGAGGGGCCGACATGGGGTATAGCTTCATCAGAGTGCCTTCTTGTCCACCCTATTCCCATCTCCTTTCAATGAGGTCCATGATTTGATTTTATTCAGCATTACTGAGACCCTTCATCTGTTTAGAAAAAACACTCAGCAATGAGGAATCAGCATTTTGGAGAATGTTCTAGAAAATGGCTATTTTCCATCAAATTTAGGCTCTTAATTGAAAATTTTAAGAGGAGAGGAAATTTGGGGAAATTCCAAAAATTCTCTCCATTATGGTAATAAGCTGTAATCAGAACCGAAGAGTTATTTAATTCTATGGGTTTTCTTCCCAGGATTGCAGAGAGTGTGTTAGCAGCAGACACTCAGTGCTGGAGAGGGGCCTGATGAGGTTAAATATTCCAGGAAACAGAGGGAGGGCAGGGGTGCAGCTTGTTTCTGAGTTTTCCTGCACCCCCACCTCCTCACCCCAGGCCTGTACCCAGGACTGGCCTTAGAGTCACCTCAGAGTCACGCAGTTTGAAGAGGACAGGGCCGTCCAGGCAGAGGGGAGCACTGTGTGGGATGGACCGTGGTCACAGTCCTGGGCTGACGGTATGGGCTTGGCCAACGACAAGGTTGGGACTGGAGGTGGAAGGTGAGGCTGCTATGGGACAACAGGTCCCCTGGAGAAAGCAGGTTTCCCAGTCACCAGGCAGCCTGAAGAACCAAGTGTCAGAATACATCTGCGTGGCCAGGTGGGGCTGCGAGGGCATGTGAGTCCGGTCCCATATACCCCTCCTCATGGGGGCTGGGTGAAGCGCCCTCTCAGCTGGTTCCTGTGGGTGGGCTGGCCTGGCTACCTCACCTCCTGCAACCTATGGCCAGCTCCTGGTTTCTGTGTTTGCCAGCTGTCCCCAGGGAGCTTCTCAGAGCTGGGGTTTGGGTGCTGGGTCTGCCCTCTGGGCTGATCATCCAGACAGACCTCGCTGGCTTCAGCAGAATTCCCTGCTGAAGAAGGGAATTCCACCCCAGGAATTCCCTGAAGACGAAAACCCACCCCAGGGCTCTGCTGTCCCAGCTCACAGAGCAGGTGCCATTTGAATGAACAAATGATTATGAATTCTGTCCTGGATAATGAGGGGTATGATATACCCTGTTTCCCTTTTTACCTTAACTTCCAGGAAGCTCAATGCCAAGTTTTATGCTCATCTTGATACTGAATGTCGTTACTTTGATTTTCTGGTAGGGTCCTCAGTGTTTGTCTTCATTGCATGAGACTGTTATTTAATTTATGTATATTTTGGCCATTATGGCTGATTGTGGGACATCCTTTCTGGAAGGGGGTGAGCATAAAGAGTGAGTAAGTAGTGGTAGGATGTGACTGTGTCCCTAAAGGACTATCTGCTAAGGATGGGTTATGGTTTTTGGGCTAACAAGGGGGACAGGGGACTAAGGGCCACAGGTGTGGCAACCAAGGAGCAGGTGTCAAGGAGCACACACTTATGGTGATGTCATGGCATGTCTTGTGACTTGGACATTTGGAATAAACAGAAATGTTGCAAATGGTCATGATTAAACCTCATGCACACTAGAGGGAAAACCCATCCATAGCCCTGTGCCCCTTCTTCAGTTGTCACTGCCTTCATGTTTCTTGGCCATCTTTTCTTCTATGTGAGGTGACATCAGATATAAAGTTTGTGTTGTGTTTAAGTCACTAAACTTGGGCCAAAGCAGAAGACCCAGGCTTTAAAAGGCCAGTGTCTTTCAGTGGTCCTCCTGCCTCCTGCTGGAATTTCTCAGATTGATCCTATTTTTTTTACTATCTGTGCTAAGAAAGCCTAATAGTGCATATAGCTTTTTTCTTCTTTAAAATCATTTCCACAGGGTCATCACCCTAGAGTATGAACATTTAAATGCGGGTCGTGAGTGGGGCCCTCCTGAAGGACTGGGCAAGTTTCTAGACCACCCATCCCTATGATGATTGCTCCTGTACCCCAAGCTTGTTGCTGTTGGCTTTTGCCAGTAAGGCATTAATTTGGTATAAAATTACTCCTTAATCACTCAATCTGAATTTCTTTGATTGCTATGTGGTTAAACATTTCACCCTACTTTTTGTTGTTATTTTGCTTTCTTTTTTTTTTTTAAATACTTGTGTTGCATTCTCATGAACTAGCTATACCCATTGCACCTTCATTGGTTAAGGGCTTGATGGTGTCATCAAATTTGAGTGGATTTTAAAATACTTTATTAGCCCTAGGCCTGTCATATTGGATATAATATCTTTCTAACCCGTTTTCTGATTTTAGTTTTTCTTCATGCCACGTGAAGTTCTGCTCTCTCACACAATTCGGATTCTGCCAGTGAAACGGGACGGTCCCGTTGTAGTTCCCTGACTGCCTCTCATGACAGCGGCAAAGCTCGCCTCCTCTCCCCACCCAGGGGCTCTCACATCTGGCTGGGAGTGTTCTGAGGAACGATTCTTGTGCCTTTGAGGCCTGTTCTCAGACCCCTGACCTAGAAGGTGGGGCAAGTTTAACACCAGGACAATCTGAATCTGAAAGACCAGGGCAGGTGGGCCCCCTCTTTGGCCCAGGGAGGTCCCCAACCAATCCTCACCGGGGCCATAGACCCCTCTCAGACCTGCCCTCTGAGACCTGCCTTCCACACTGATACCTACCAGTTGAGCAGGGGAGGATTCCGCATAGTTGGTTGCAAAAAGCCTTCTGGGGATGTGGGGAGGAGGGGTGGGGTGAGGTAGGAAGCTTATGGTGGCACAATGCCCCCGAGGGGTGGGTTACTTGTGGCAAAGACAGAGACAGGGAGGGGCAGTGTCCCAGGTGTTGAGCCATACCCCACCTCGCTCTTCCAGGCTTGTAGACTCAGTCACCCAGCAGCAACTCAGCTTCCTGCTCATCACACTCTCCCTTTGGGGTGCACTGATCACCTGTCAGTCTCACTGATCATGCACCATCCCCTCCTTCAGGAGCCTCCCTTTACTGATTTCCCCAGGCCTCTGCACAGTACTTCCTGGTGGTGCATCCCGGAGGACTTCCCAGTAGAGGTGTCCCTGCCAGCTCAGGCTGGCGATGTGCAGAAAGGCACAGTAGGCTATTGTCAGACTGAATGTGTTTTCTGTGCTTGTTGAATGGTTGGACCCCAGGCTCTGGCAAGCAAGGGAAATTCACTCTGGTCCCTCTGGGATTCCCTTTCCCCATCAGATGCAAATGTGGAGTTGGGGAGGGGGCATTCCGGGTGGGGTGGAAAGCTGGGAGGTTCTCCCTTCCTGCCTCTTGGAGCTTGGGCACTGTTCAGGAAGGCAGCCAGCTGTCCCCTTGTCTCCAGCCTCCTTTGTGTGTGAGTCACCATCTGGAAGTCGCCTTCATTTGTTTTAATTTAACGGACCCAGCTCATCCTGGGAGCATTGCCACTGGCTTGTCCTTCCTTCCACCGCAGTTTTATGCTCCGTGAGGAAAGGGGGTGGGGCGCAGAGTGCTTTGCAATAAAGCACTTTCCCCTCATCATCTTAAAAAAATGTTCTTAGCAGAAGCAGTGGGAGAAATTTACTGGCCTGTCAGAAAAGCCATTGCTCATCAGACTGGAGAAAGGAAAAGCAGAGGTCATCAATTCATGGGCAGTGTCTCAGGAAGGGATTAAATCATTTAGCAACATGTCCTTAAGAAATCATTGAGGCCTCACGCTCCAATATTCTTTTCCTAGACTCTCCCATCAAATGCATTTTCCAAATGCAAAATGAGTCAGATGCCGATGATCATCTTCCTGCTATTCAGAGGCTGAACAGCTTCTGCTAGAAGACCGGACAGACCTGTGGTGTGCGGGTGCACAGATGACACACATAAGCCTCCACATCCCAACAAATAGGTGTTCATGTGATGTGGTTACATAAACACCCTGCTGTGATGGGTTCCAGTTTTCTTAGGCTTGTGATATGGTGTAAGTTGCCACGAATTCATTCAGATAGTGAAGGTATAAAAATACATAAGCCCTTAGCTGCAGGGTGCAGGGGGCTCCTTAAGGTCCCCTGGTGTGTGTTGCCTCTGTCACTCACAGGGCTTTTGCGGTGACTGGCCTGATTGTGGGGTGGTGGTGGGAAGCTGCGAAGTGCCTCAGGCTACTGTGCCCCCTACAGATGAGCAGACTGCACCCGTGGTCAGGAGCTTTGAGTTTGAAAGTGGTTAACCTGGGTTCAAACTGCAGCCTCCCACTGGAATGCTTTGTAGCTTCCCTGTCAAGTCTGTCCTCGTAGGACCTCGTGAGCCCAGGCTGGGTGCTGCTGGGATGAGTTTAGATAAATGGATGAGCATTGGTTAATGTGCCTGAAATTCTGGAAGCCTGTCCCAGCAGGTCAGCCAGGATACTCATTCAACCAGGTGTGGGCATGAGGCGTGGTGAATGAAGATCTTCTGGTGGTTTAAGTTATGTGGCAACTTGATTGGGCTATGCAGTGCCCAGAGCAAGCATTCTTCCTGGGTTTGTCTTGTGAGGATGTTTCTGGAAAAGATTCGCATTTCAAAAGGTAGACTGAGTAAAGTGGGTTGCCCTTCCCAGTGTGGACCTAAATAGTACAAAAGATGGAGAGAGGGAGCATGGGACATAGATCTCCTCCAGCTCTTGAGCTAGTGCTTACCCCATGGACTCCTTGATTCCCAGGCCTTTGACCTTGGGTGAGATTTACAGCATGATCTCCTGAGTCTCCTGCATGCAGATTGTGGGGCAGATGTGAACTTTGTCAACACAGCTCAGCCAGACATGAAAAACAAATAGACGAAATATCTTGTAAATAAATAGGAAAAATTTCTAAGTACCAATTACCCCCTTTGTTCATCCAACAATCACCAGGTTTCTCTCTGTGCTAAGCCCTGGGTCAGGAACCTAGGGGTGGACCAGCCTGTCATGCTAAGGCTTGGGTTCTTGAGGGAGAGGGGTCACAGGAGCCCTCCAAGTGCTTGGCCGGCTTGACAGATGGCATCTTCAGAGTCTGGTTTCCATCTTACCGGAGGCACTGAGGTAGAAGCTACTCAGGGCCGACCAGGGGGAGCAGGAGTGCTCTAGGGCCTGGGCCTCCGGCCCCTGGACTCTGGGGTCTGGATCATCTTGCTCTGGCTGCTGTTCCCAGAGAGCCTTCTGTCTTCCTCTCCTCAGGATGACATCATGCTCCCTGCCTGTCCTCAGAGGTCCTCAGTGGAGCTCCTCACCTGGTGCCCCCACAGTGTCACCTGCCATCTCCCTGGCCCCAAGTGGGTGTCTGGAGTGTGGGCCACCGAGGCCAGGTAAGCAATCAATGGCTTCTGCCAATGGGCGTTTGAGAGTCCTCCTCTAGGAGTCCTCCCCTGAGAGTCTCTGGGGTTGACACGGTGCCTGAAGCAGAGTCCCTGAAGCCACATTGGTGGGCATCATCTGGAGGAGAGTCCAGCTGGCTCATTTTCAAAGTTCATAGGGCAGCTGCTGCCCCTCTCCCCAATACACCTGTCACTAGCTAAGTGGTGACAACTAGCAGTACACCTCAGGCTGCTGGAAACTGTGGTTGGTGGGCCTGTGGCAGAGATGGAAGGCCAATAGTCTTTGTAGTCAGACATCCTCACATTGGAGGATGGCGAGTCTGCAACCGAGGGACCCGTTTACTCGCTGCAGTGGGCAGGGAGCCTCTGTGCTGACCCCAGGCTCCATTCAGGCCTGTCCTCTGCTGCGGTGGGTGGGGGGAGAGGAGGATAAGGCCCTGTAGATGCACACCCTTGCCTGGCATCTCATTTCCCCATACCAGCCTCCTGGAGCTCTGAGTCACTGTGTTGCTAGCTGGAGAGCCAGGTGGCCTGGTCCTCTGTGTGTCACATGGGGGCGGGGGGGGGGGAGGGCTGGCTTCACCATTCCCAGGACCCAGTCTGAGCCTCAAGGCACTGGGGCTCCCCTCTGTGACCCCATTCCTGGGCTCTGAGGGCAGCAGTCACAGGCCACAACTCATGCTAAGGCCTTCATCCAGGGACATCCCCGCTGTTCCCCTCCCCTGTCTCTTCCCAGGGGTGGTGACGAGCCATGTGAGCACCAGGCACTGAGCTCTCACATTCTTCATGCTTCTACTTCCCTGAAGAGAGGTTGAAGGCTAAGGTCAGAGACACGTCAAATCTTCCTGTCATGTTCATTGAACCAGTTGGGAGTAAAAGCCCGCCCCACGTCTGCGGGCGCTAACTAGACAGGGGAGGCAGAGTTAAAACCCGCACTCCTTCTCCCAGCAGCCAGGCCTATAGGGATAAGGCACTCAGTTCTGGGGCTGCAGGGGCACGGAAGAGCCCTTCCCACCTGGGAGGGCCAACAGACTCCCCTGAGTGAGTCCTGGGGCAGAAGTTGCAAGCTTAGAGGGGAAGAGGGTGAAAGGGTGATTGAGGCGTAGGGGCTCCCCTATCGCTAGTGCAAACCAAGGCAAGGGGTCACGGCAGGTGGGTGGTGGAGAGTGATCAACTTATCCCTCTGCCCAGAACTTTTCCGTTTTAGAACAGAAAGTCTCCTGGGCTGGGAAAGTGCTGCATCCTTGGCAGGAGGCAGAGTGTGGGTGTAACAGGAGAGTCCAGGCTTAGATGGGGACAAACAGGCCAGGAGCTTAAACTTGGCCTCAGTGGGTGGAGGGGGACATAAAAAACCTTGCTCAAGGGCCCACAGGGTGAGGCTGTGCTTCAGAAACCCCGACTATGGGCAGGAATGAGTTGGGGGAGGGGTGGTCAAGGCCAGGAGTCAAAGGCCCTCAAGTCAGATGCAGGGAGCGGGGAGATTGGATGGAGGAGGCAATACTGGGGATTTGGAGACCCAGCAACATTGCGTGAGGCAAGTATCCCAGCTAGGACTGGAGTGTCCAGGGGCAGGTGGAAGGGATCCATCCTCCAGGAAACTGACCTGCTCTGTGCTGGGTCCTTGGAACATGAAGAATCCAGTCGTGTCACTGACTGGGGGGAGCTGAAGTGCAGGGGGACCTAGGCTGGAGTCACCAGGACTGAAGGATTCACAGTGAATTAGTTGTTGAAGATCCAGAATTCTGGGGCGTGCACGGAGCAAGAAGGGCTGACTCGGAGGGCTGCTGCAGGGAGACAGGGAAGAAGTGGGTGGGGAGAGCAGGAGGAGAGAGGGTGTGATGTGAGGTGGCCATTAGGGTCACAGGGGACAACAGATGGAAGAGTGTCCTTCAGGTTTGCCAATCTGCTGCTTCATGAGGAGACCCATGGGAACCAGGGGATACAGCTGTTAGTTCTCCAAGTGGGCTCCGTGGCACAGAAGGATGCTACATGGGGTATGGCTCTGAAATCAAATGTGGGAATGTTGAGTTTATCATGTTAACTTCCTTAGGCCAGGAAGGTGAGGGCCTTCCTGGCCCTCACTATCGCCTGTGGGTTCACACAGCGACTGGGGCGTTAACGATGTTCCTGGGACAGACTCTGCTGAGAAGTTGACTGCAGCAGGAAGATGAGATTGGAGCAAGAGAGGCAGGTGGGACTGAAGGAAGGCTTTATTTTTTAATTTTAAATTTTTTTTTAAGAAGAAATGTAAGTGGAGTTACATGTGTAGGAGAGAGGAGAGGGGAAGAAAATGATTGGCGAAGCCAGTAGTGAGGGTCTCACCACTTATGGGGAAGTGGATCTTTGCCAGAAGAATGGTTGCCTCTTTAAATCCTTTGGGGTGTGTGTGTGTGTGTGTGTGAATGGATCATCCCTGTAGCCTCACTCATACCTAATTTAGATGATGCAGTTTAGGACTTATGAGCTGATAAGATTTACATGGGATTTTTTTGACTTTGACTTGATGTTATAATGGATTAAAAATTTGGAGGACCTGGGGATGGAGTGTAATCTGCACGTGAGATCAATGTGTATCTTTGGGCGTCAGAGGGCAGGTTGTAAGAAGGAGAATAACAACCCCCAAAGATATCCTCATCCTAATCCCAGAAACCTGTGCCTATGTTATAGTAAATGGCAAAAGTTGCTAGTGAAATTAAGGTGTTAATAAATTGGCCTCAAGATGAGGAGTCATTCCGGATTATCTAGGAGCATCCAATGCAACCACAAGGGTCTTACAGTTGGAAGGGGAAGGCAGGAGAGCATGAGAAAGGTCTGCATAAGGACTTGGTCTGGGGCTACAGGCTTTGACGATGGAAGGAGAGGACACCATCCAAGGAGTGTTTGTGGCCTCTAGAACCTCAAAAGGTAAGGCAAAGATCCTGTAGGAATGCAAATGTGCTGACACCTTGATTTAAAACCAATGAGACCAATTGCAGACTTGAGATGTCCTGAACTAGAAAAATAGTAAATTTATATTTTATCAAACCACTAAATTTATGGTAATTTGTCACAGCAGCAATGGGAAGTAGATACAACTAGTATTGTAGGAGGGACTCCCGTTCATGCGGGAGAGGGATGAGCCTTCTTTGGCTGCCTTCTGTTCTGAGGTTGGGGGTCAGAAACGCCGCACCTGGGTAGACTTCTGAGGACCTGACTCCCTAACACTATGCTGTTCATCCATTTCTGAGTCCAGATCAGTTCACCTCCCTGTCATCAACTTTCATAGTTCTCCCTGGGTTGCTGCTTGCATTATTTCCAGGCTTGTAGTTGTATACAAAGGGAAAGGATCAAGAAAAATAAGTCTAAGTCATCTTATTGCCAACTTATTTTTATTCATTCAAAATTATTGCTACCATGGATCAATATTTATTACTAATGTCTTCAGCTAAAGCTTTATAGAAATGCATGTTTTTTGAAGTGTTTTTCTATATCATGACTTCTTGTATCTTCTGTCTAGGTTCAGTTTCCTTCTTCCTGAAATACAGTTAGTAGGTCTTTCAGCAAGGCTCTATTTATGGTAAATTTCCCACAATTTTGGTATGAAGATGTCTTTCTTTTACCTTTTCACTTAAATAATTTACATAATATGGAATTTTATGTTTGCACTGGTTTCTCTCATCGCTTTGCAAATATAATTCTATCATTTTCTGTTGTCTACTATTGTTGTTGATAAGTCCGCTATAATCACAGTCATCTACAGATGATTTGCTTCACTCTAATTCATTTTGTGGTTTCCTCTTAGTAAGGAAGATAGGTAGAGATACATGGGAGAGTCCCCCACTGCCTCCTATCTTCCTTTTAGTGAATGAAACCTCTAAGTTTTAGCTGGGCAAACGGTTCCTCAGCTAAGGACTGCTTTTCTCCAGACTACACAGCGTGGCCATGTGACTAAGTTTTGGCTAAATGAATGTGCTCAGGAATCCTGTTCAGCTGGAGATCATACTCTTTAAAAAAGCCTGGCCTCCTCTCCTACCCTGCCCTTCCCTGCTGCCTGGAAAGCTCTCCTGCTGGGGTGGGCCTGGCTACCCAGGTGGGTTAGAGACACACTGGGGATGGTGCAGCGATGAGGCAAGCAGGACGCTGCAAACCTTAATCCCTGGACCTTGCACCAGTTCAGACTTTATTGAGAGAACCAAATGTCTTCATTGTTTAAACCACTGTTATTTTGGTCTTTGCTAAAGTAGCCAAATCAATATCCTAACCGATATAGCAAGCAACATTGTCTACCACACACTATTGTAGGAGGCAGCCATCTATCACTTCAGATCTTTTTACTGGCCCCCCCACAAACACACACATTTCATATTTTTAGAATGGAATCATTATTTATTACTTTTTTCAACCTATTTTTATGGTCACTGATATTTCTTAGAAGTTATTCCATTTAGAAAATATTGATGTTTCACTCCTTTTAGAAGTCACATATATTATATATTATAGAACACATGCATTGTAATTTATTTAACAACTTTCATTAATTAATATTTAGATTTTTTAATGTTATCCCACATAGTGATTAAGTAAAAACCCTGTGTATTTATTCTTGTACGTCTATGAATATTTCTGTAAGACAGACATTTAGAAATGACACTACCTGGAGAAAGATAAGCATGTTTAAAAATTTAGTAAGTCAGTCCAGCCAAATTACCCCTCCAAAATAAGTAGCCTAATGTATACTCTTCCTGAAAGTACAGTATGTCTTATCTATCTTATCAATACTTGATATTATCAATATGCTGAGTATAGTACACTGCCCAGTTTCTATTATCATAATAACCTGTGGTCTGTACCTTTATCATAAATCCATCAATCATTTGCATTTTTGTGTGATTTTTCTGTTCCATTCCTTTGCTCATTTTTCTATTGAAGTGTTTTTTTTTTCTTATTAGTTTGTGCTAACTTTTAAAATTAGAGTTATTCAACTTTTTTCTGTGTGGGTTACAGATATTTTATCCCAGTCTCTTTGTCCTGTCTTTGTCTTTGAAATATGTTGTGTGTTTCACCATATGAAACTGAAACCGGGAGGAACTGAAATAGTTCTTTCCTGAGGAATCCCTGTTGTTTTTTCTACATTAACGTCTAAGGGGATTGATAAGTTCTTCTTGGAAAGAAGCAGCAAGTAAGTAGTTTAGATTGTGTTTCAATAAAATCTTATTTACAAAAGCAAACTGTAGGAAGAATCTGGCCTGAGGGCTCAGTTTGCAGACCTCTGATCCAAGGCCCATGGCTGGAGCTGTGGAAGGAAGGGATGTTATTGTCAATACAAACATGGAACCCCCCAAAACATTCAGGCAGCTCCTCAGGTTCGAGTGATGTCACTAGGTTGAACAGAGTCCACATGGCACAGGGGGACCTGGGAGACTTATTTATCTTCAGTGGGTCCCTGAACACCTCCCTCCTGAAGCCCACAGAAGGCAGATGGTCCCCCTCGTCTGCGCTCTCCCACCTCCCCACACTTCCTTTGCCTCATGGCCCTTCTGCTTCTTAAGCCCACCTCTCCTGGCTCCCAGCCTCCAGCCTGGGCTCCTCAGATACCCCCTGTTCCCTCAGTCAGCTGCTGGATGGGGCTGGGGAGGACGCTGTGTCTTACCCAGTGGGAAAGAAGGATTCTGTCCGATGTGGACTTCCCTGAGGCTTCCTTAACACCTACGTGTACTAATTTTTCCTTTTATGACTTGCATAAAAGATTTTGACTTGCATAGATGATTGCATTAACAGTGACTGTTGTCTATGGATCTTATTAAGCAAGGTACTCCAAGGTCTTTCTGCCCTTGTGATGGGCCATCTGTCAGCAATCCCCTAATAGGAGTTCCTTGTTGTTTGAAGTCATACTTGCATTTTATAGATTCATAAAAGACCTTGGTGAAAACTTCCCATTAGTGTCTCAAATAAGGTAAAAAGGAGGTTACAGTTAGATGTTACCTTAGTAACACAGTCAAGGAATATAAATATTTGTCTCCCATGGGATGGTCACTTGCCTGTGTCAGTGGGGGCTGCCTATAACACTGGTCAACAGTGAGATCGCTACTGACTTAAAAAGGCCCTAATCTGTAGTATCTTGGTGTGCTGAACATGAATACAACCCTGAAAATTTTTTATTAGCTCTCGTTTTGAAGATATTTCATATAATTCATTTTATATGTTTCACCATGTAAATTTGTCCAGTAGGACTGCAACAACATCCTAGATCAGCCTAGAATGATGTAACACTGCATCGCATTGCATAATACCATCAAACACACATCATCCAGAGTTGATGGCATCATTTTCTGATGCAATGCAATACTACTGCCAGGTAACTGCTGAAGTAAGCTGATGTAAGCAGTGCACTAGATAAAGCCCCATCGGAAAGGCTGAGCATTGAAAATATTTCAGACTTTGTGCGAGACAGTTGAAGCTACTGTTCCATAGAACTGTTATGATTTTATCCATTTAGGCACAATACAGAACAGTAATGCCTTGAAAGTGCGTTAATAGCATGGACAATTTCTGCTCTATTTGTGGGGTAGTGACATTTGCCAACCAGAAGAAAAGGATCACTTCTCAAGTGAAGAAGGCTTATCATCTTGACTTCGGATGCAAAGTTGGTGACCAAGACAAGCCTTGGGCCCCACATATATGCTGTGCTCCATGTACAACATAGCTTTCACAGTGGTTAAATGGCAAAAGACTATCCATGCCGTTTGCAGTCCCCATGGTGTGGAGAGAGCCAAGCTACCACATAAAAGACTGTTACTGTTGCCTGGATCCTCCTCTTTCTGGCAGAATAATGAAGCAAAAGAAGTCGAGAATAGTCTACCCAAACATTCCGTCTGCGTTGAGACCAGTTCCACATAGTGAGGGACTTCCTATTCCAGAACCTCCGGCAGAATATTCTCTTGGTTCATCTGATGAGGACAAGGGTGAGCTGACCTGTTCTTCTCCTGTTCCATCAGCATGCAGTGATCCAGATTTTCACTGTGGTGCATCATCAACCCCACACAAACTAACACAGGAACAACTAAATGACCTCGTTCGTGATTTGGACTTATCCAAGAACAAGGCAGAATTGTTAGGATCAAGCCTCCAACAATGGAATCTTCTGGAAGAAGATGTCAAAATTACTTTCTATCGAAAGTGCCACCAGCAGTTGGAACCTTTCTTCAGAAAGGAAAGTACTCTGATATTCTGTTCCGATATTGAGGGCCTCATGAATGCCTTAGAAATCACTCATGACTCACAAGAATAGAGACTATTTCTAGACTCTTCAAAACTGAGTCTTAAGGCTGTGCTTTTGCACAATGGAAACCGTCTTCCATCTCTTCTATTCCTGAACAGCTGTATAAGACAAACGAAGAAATCTAAGAAGCAGTCTATGACTTGATTTTTTACAGGTATTAACCGTAGGCCTATTACTATTGGCATGCATTTTGTGATGTAAACATCAATTTATTGCAGATTACAAAAAACCAGAGCCAAAATTAGAATTTGACTGTCATATTCGTGTTGAGCACATACAAATTGATAGAAAATTACTAATTTTATTTCAGTAACATGACTTCTGTAAGAATTTGTTGACCAGTTTAAGTTGAGCACAAACCTATCATTTCAGTTACCCATAGCTGTGTAATGATCACTCTAAAATTGGGTGACTTCATTAAAAATACAAGCAACAACAAATGCTGGAAAGGATGTGGAGAAAAAGGAACTCTTCTACACTGCTGGTGGGAATGTGAACTGGTCCAACCACTATGGAAAGCTGTATGGAGATTCCTCAAATTGCTAAACATGGAGCTCCCATACGACCCAGCAATCCCACTTTTGGGAATTTACCCAAAGGACACAAAAACACTA